>ML362997.1:0-42841 GCA_005239505.1 Nicotiana paniculata | reverse complement strand
TTTTTGGCTTCAATATATCCAGTAATTCCTTTTATTTCAAGATAAGGTTTGGAAAATTAGGATTAGAACGATTTTTAAAATGAATGATCTTACCAATATAGCATCAATATTAGACAAATTATGATTAGAACGAAATTAGACAGAAATGAATAAAACGGAATTTCCCTCTTAAGTTGAACGGGATATGGTAACTAACATGTCAGATAGTAGTATTTTTTAGCCACTAACACTCTTCTTTTCTCTTCTAGTTTGGCTTTTTTCTACTAGCAAAACTAAAGAAGAGGCGATTAAATTTTCCCGTTTGTTTTAATTTTAAAGAGTGCTACCGATTGTTATCGATATGTATTGCTGTAAAATAAAACAATAAATTTTTTGAAAATACAGAAACAGTGAGAATCTCACTAGCACGAGCGCGCTAGTGAAATCTATCTGGGACAATAAGAAACCTGACTAGCGCGTGCTGAGCGCGAGCGCGCTAGTCCAGGCGTTCTCAGCTTCTCTTCTGAAAAAAATAAAAATACAAGAATAAACCGAGCCCACTAAATACATAGTGTGTCCTTAAGGAATTATTCCCCTACAGTACCCGAGGTTTTGGGATATATCCTCCCAGGATAGAACGATTTAACTCACCAGCGTATCGGTACCAAAAACTCCGGTGATCGGCAAACCACTTGATGGTCGTAAAATACACTGGAATATTTTTGTGCAAAAGAAGAAGATCAGAAAATTTAGTAAGTAAAGATTCTGGGATTCAAGGCATATTTATAGCCAATTTCGTACTGTTTCTAAAAAGGTTTTGCAACCTTTCAGGATTTCTGAAAAGATTTTGCAACCTTTCAGAACAGCTATAGCTGTTGGAACAGGTGTGAAGATTGTCGGAAAATTAAAAACGGATTAAAAATAATTCGGGAAAGAAAAACGGACCGGACTTTTGTCTAAAAAGATTAATCGATCAATCGATCCGAAGCCGAAGCCGAGCCGAGCGAGCGAGCGACGACGACACGAAGTTTGCCTTCTTCTCAACTCTTTAAGAGCTAGATGAAGAGCTTCTCTATATATACACATGGATTTTCTTTCCTTCTTCCAATGAGGGGCAAAGTGCACTAATTCAAAATTTCACTTCTCTCCATTTCTTTTCCCACCATTTTTCATTCACTCTCTTTAAGCTACACCAAGCTTAAAATTAAGCTACACTAAGCTTAAAGACCAAAAATCCCTCACATGAATGGGGAATGACTATAAAATAAAGGAATGCACATACGTGTGTGTGATTTACATGCAAGAATTAATTGCATCTGGATAAGTAGGTTTCCCTTTGAACTTTCCGTAGTGAACTTATATCAGATATACTCGATCAATCGGTAGATTTGATATCTTTGAACCGTCGAGCTTTGTTGTATACCTAGACAACATAAGTCACACAATCAATCCTTAACCATATATGGTTCTCACGGTTTTGTTCGTTTCAGCCATGAACATCGCCTGGTTTCATGAGTGCTTAGAGAATGGGCCTTTACTGTCATTCCCATTGAAGCGGCTTACACTTCACACTCATATAGGTGATTTCTAAACGTGTAATCCTAAAAACACACTATCTGGTCATATCCTTCCAGACTTAGCAAATCATTAAAAAGTTTTAAGCTTTATTGACTCATCAAAAAGCCTTAATGCTTTCCCTTGATTTCTGAACATTGTCTTCATCACGAGAATGGGTTGAGTTATTTGAAAATGTTGAACTGTCATTCATGACTTTGTTTGATCTCTTTGAACTTAGTTCTTGGGATCTCCAGTCTGCTAGGTAGAGTTACCGCCAAGATGACTTGTCCTAGGCCTTAACCCCATTCCCTTTGATGATCTTTCAACTGTCTCTCTAGATAGGCCTTTTGTAAGTGGATCCGACACGTTATCTCTTGACTTTACGTAGTCAATTGTGATAACACCACTAGAGAGTAGTTGTCTAACGGTATTATGTCTCCGTCGTATATGACGAGATTTTCCGTTATACATAACGCTCCCTGCCCTGCCTATTGCCGCTTGACTATCACAATGTATACAAATAGGTGCCAAAGGTTTGGGCCAAAATGGAATATCTTCCAAGAAATTCCGGAGCCATTCAGCTTCTTCACCGGCCTTATCTAAAGCTATGAATTCAGATTCCATTGTAGAACGGGCGATGCACGTTTGTTTGGATGATTTCCAAGACACTGCTCCACCCCCAATTGTGAAAACATATCCACTCGTGGATTTAACTTCAGATGATCCGGTGATCCAATTTGCATCACTATATCCCTCGATCACGGAGGGAATTTATTATAATGCAAAGCATAATTTTGGGTATGTTTCAGATACCCCAAAACTCGTTTCATTATCATACAATGTATTTGATTGAGATTACTTGTAAATCGATTCAGTTTGCTAATAGCACATGCTATATCTGGTCGCGTACAATTCATTATATACATCAAACTTCCCAATACTCTTGCATAGTCCAGTTGTGAGTCACTTTCACCTTCATTCTTTTGAAGTGCATAACTCACGTCAATTGGAGTCTTGGCAATTTTGAAATCCAAATACTTGAACTTGTCAAGTACCTTTTCAATGTAGTGAGACTGTGATAATGTTAGACCTTGTGGAGTCTTGTGAATTCTGATTACTAAGATCACATCAGCAACTCCTAAGTCTTTCATATCAAATTTGCTAGCCAACATGCGTTTTGTCGCATTTATATCTGACATGCTTTTTCTCATTATCAACATGTCATCAACATATAAGCAAACAATGACTTCATGTCCGAAGTGTTTTTAATGTAAACACATTTGTCGCACTTGTTGATTTTAAACCCACTTGCCAACATTGTTTGATCAAATTTGGCATGCCATTGTTTGGGTGCTTGTTTAAGTCCATAAAGCGACTTAACAAGTTTGCACACTTTCTTTTCTTTACCAGGAACCATAAAACCCTCAGGTTGTTCCATGTAAATCTCTTCCTCCAATTCTCCATTTAAGAAAGTTGTTTTAACATCCATTTGATGGATTTCAAGACCATACACGGACGTTAATACCACTAGCATCCTAATAGATGTTATCCTCGTTACTGGCGAGTAAGTGTAAAAGTAATCAAAGCCTTCTTTTTCTCTATAACCTTTGACAACAAGTCTTGCCTTATATTTGTCAATAGTGCCATCAGCTTTCATTTTCCGTTTAAAGATCCATTTCGAACCTAAGGCTTATTTCTAGGAGGAAGATCAACCAATTCCCATGTATGGTTATCAAAAATTGATTGAATCTCACTATTGACTGTCTCTTTCCAAAATGCCGAATCAGAAGACGACATAGCTTCTTTAAAAGTTTGAGGTTCATTTTCAAGCAAGAATGTCACAAAATTTGGTCCAAAGTAAGTAGATGTTCTTTGACGTTTGCTACGCCTTAGATCTTCTTGGAGTATTTCCCTTTGGTTCTTCCTAAGGTCGTTTAGGTCTTTCACTTAACGACTCACATTCATTTTTATACGGATAAATGCTTTCAAAGAATTCAACATTATCTGATTCCAATACGTATTAACATGAATCTCAGGATTATCAGATTTATGGACCAAAAACCGACATGCTTTACTGTTTGTAGCATATCCAATGAAAATGCACTATACTATTTTTGGTCCGATTTTAACCCTTTTAGGTAAAGGAACTTGTACCTTTGCTCATCCCCACACTTTGAAATACTTCAAGTTAGGTTTTCTTCCTTTCCATTTTTCATATGGAATAGATTGCGTTTTGCTGTGGGGTAATCTGTTGAGTATTCAGTTAGCTGTAAGGATAGCTTCCCCCCACAAACTCTGCGGTAATCCGGAACTTATTAGTAAAGAATTCATCATTTCCTTTAATGTCCGATTTTTTCTTTCCACAATTCCGTTGGATTGAGGTGTGTAAGGTGCAGTAGTTTGATGGATAATTCCATATTCCGAACATATTTCTGCAAACGGAGATTCATATTCTCCACCTCCATTACTTCTAATCATTTTGATCTTTTTATTCAATTGATTCTCTATTTCATTCTTGTATTGCTTAAATGCTTCAATTCCTTCATCCTTACTATTAAGCAAATAAACATAACAATATCGAGTGCAGTCGTCAATAAAAGTAATAAAATACTTTTTCCCACCTCGAGATGGTGTCGACTTCATATCGCATATGTCAATATGAATTAAGTCTAAAGGATTTGAATTCCTTTCAACAGACTTATAAGGATATTTTATAAACTTAGATTCAACACATATCTGACATTTCGATTTATTACACTCGAATTTAGGCAATACTTCTAAATTAGTTAACTTTCGCAAAGTTTTATAATTGACATGTCCTAAACGAATATGCCATAAATCATTTGACTCCAACAAATAAGAAGAAGCTGAAATTTTATTCATACTATCAACAACCATTACACTGAGTTTGAAAAGGCCTTCCGTGAGGTAGCCTTTTCCAACATACATTTCATTCTTACTCACAACAACTTTATCAGAGACAAATACACATTTGAATCCATTCTTCACAAGTAAAGAAGTAGAAACTAAATTCTTCCTAATAGTAGGAACATGAAGAACGTTGTTGAGCGTTAACACCTTGCCGGAAGTCATCTTTAAGAATATCTTCCCATAACCTTCAATCTTGGCTGTTGAATTATTTCCCATGGAAATCTCTTCTTCGGGACCAGCAGTAGAGTAAGTCGCAAATGCTTCTTTGACAGCACAAACATGTCGAGTGGCTCCGGAGTCAATCCACCACTCCTTCATATTTCCAACTAAGTTACATTCCGAAAGCATTGCACAAAGATCATCAATGTCATCATTCTTCTCCACTATGTTGGCATGTCCCTTCTTCTTATCCTTTTTCGGGAGACGACAATCAGGGGCTTTGTGACCAACTCTTCCACAGTTGTGGCAGTTGCCCTTGAATTTCTTTTTGTTCTGCTCCTTAGTCTGTCCAGAAGATCTCTTCCTCTTCTTACTTTTTGGAGCAGTCTCCTCAACGATATTAGCTCCCATGATCGTTGAATTTCCACGAGACTTCTTCTCGGCTGTTTTGTTGTCTTCCTCAATCTTGAGACGAATCACAAGATCTTCCAACTTCATTTCTTTGCGCTTGTGCTTAAGATAGTTCTTGAAATCTCTCCATGAAGGAGGCAACTTTTCAATCATTGCAGCCACTTGAAGAATGCTTCATTCACGAGCATACCTTCAACAATAAGGTCGTGAAAAATAAGTTGAAGCTCTTGAACTTAGGTTCCTACAGTTTTTCTGTCTGTCATTTTATAGTCTAGAAACTTGGCAACCACAAATTTCTTCAAGCATGTATCTTCCGTCTTGTACTTCTTCTCAAGTGCGTCCCATAATTCTTTCGAAGTATTCATCGCACTGTACACATTGTACAAGTCATCCTCTAAAGCGCTTAGAATATAGCCTTTGCAAAGAAAATCTATCTGCTTCCATGCTTCAACAATCATGAACTTCTCGTTGTCCGACATGTCCGCAGCAGGCACTGGAGGTTCTTCACTAGTGAATTTCTGCATACCAAGGGTGGTAAGCCAGAAGAACACACTTTGCTGCCATCCTTTGAAGTTGGCTCCAGAAAATTTCTCCGATTTTTCTGTCAGTGGAACAATAATCCGGCTTGACGAGGCTATCGTCGTTTCCGCAACAGTCGCAGAAGAATTTCCGTTATCAATTGCCATTTCTCACTGTCAACAACATAAGAGTTCAATCAATGGAAAAACCAGAACAGTAAACAATACTGTAATAAAAAATAAACAATATGTATAATAAATAAAAACCGAAGTTTCTATATACTGTTTCACAGAAAAAGATGAAGTTTTTATGTTCTTCAAATCGTTTTTTGAATTTCAAAACTCTGATGAAGTTTTTATATCTTCAAATCAGAGTAATAAAATTCAGAAGGAGTAGAAAACACATAGGTTTTAATCTCCAGAAACAGAATACAGAAAATAAAAAATATTAATTTCCTTAAGATTGTTATCAATCTGTATTGCTGTAAAAAAGAACAATAAACTTTCTGAAAATACAGAAACAATGAGAAACCTCACTAGCGCGGCCGCGCTAGTGGGATTTATCTGGGACAGTAAGAAACCTAACTAGCGCGACCACTAGCGCGTGCTGAGCGCGGGCGCGCTAGTCCAAGCGTCCTCAACTTCTCTTCTGGAAAAAAAAATACAAGAATAAACCGAGCCCGCTGAATATACAGTGTGTCCTTAAGGAAATTATTCCCCTTAAGTACTCGAGGTTTTGGAATATATCCTCCCAGGGATAGAACGATTTAACTCACCAGCGTATCGGCCCCAAAAACTCCGGTGATCGGCGAAAGATTCTGGGATTCAAGGCATATTTATAGCCAATTTCGTACTGTTTCTAAAAAGGTTTTGCAACCTTTCAGAATTTCTGAAAAGGACCGGACCTTTGTCTAAAAAGATTAATCGATCAATTAGAAGCCGAAGCCGAGCCGAGCGAGCGAGCGACGACGACGGCGCGAGGCTTGCCTTCTTCTCAACTCCTTAAGAGCTAGAAGAAGAGCTTCTCTATATATAGACATGTATTTTCTTTCCTTCTTCCAATGAGGGATAACGTGCACTAATTCAAAATTTCACTTCCCTTCATTTCTTTTCCCACCATTTTCCATTCACTCTCTTTAAGCTAAACCAAGCTTAAAATTAAGCTACACTAAGCTTAAAGACCAACATTGATTACTTTTACGACTAATATTTTTTTTAATCTCCCTTTGATTTTCTTTTGTTGGAGCTATTACTCCTTTAACGACTCGAACCCACGATTTTGGAGTTGTAGGTGGGGGTTATCGAGTAGTAAACTTCTTAATTGGACAACAATTGAAGCAAAGGAGCTAAGTGCATGGTAAATTCCTTAGAAGGGTAAGTTTATATATACTACACCACCGTTAGAAATTTAGAATTAATATTATTTCTTTACTAGTCTGCTAAAAAAATGGAGTTTTTAAAAATTTGAAATTTTTATCTTGAACTTTCATTTACCCTTATGGAAAAAATCTTACAGTTACAAAATTGTTAAAGATTATTTAAAATAACGAGTTTTAAATTTTTTTATATACATACAAGCATTATGACATATATCATTACTTTTTTAATTTGTTTTAACTTCAGCCTAATTAGATTATGTCATATAAATTAAAACCAAGGTCGTATATAAGTTACGAATGGAGAACACTAGAAATGAATGCAGTGTACTATCCTTTGTACCAGAGGTTCACGTTTAGAAGGACACTAAAAGAAAAGGTGATAAGACAGAAAATTGGGAGCCGATTTGTTTGACAAAAGATTTTTCAAGTTTTTCAAAAATATTTGAAGAGTGTTTTTGTTTAAGTTATTTTTTAAGAAGTTTTTCATTAAAAAGAAAGTTTAAATGAAGAAGTGATTTGAGGATGTCTCTTATTGAAAAACTCTTTTTTCACTTTCATAAGATATATGAGTCATTAAAATATTAGAACAATCCAAATAGATTCTATCACTTCCACTAGCTAAAATATCTGAGTTTTTGAGTTTGTTTTTTTATTTTAAAGGAGCTTATTTCCTCCCCCCCCCCCCCCCCAAACCCCCAAAATATATATACCATTTTAATAGTAATTTATCAGTGAATTATATCACAATCATATTAATATATAGATTCTAAATAATCAAAGGATTTTATTTACATAAATAAGAAGACTAGAGAACCGAATGTACAATTAACCAACAACATTGGTCAAAATTTGGATTGGATTTAATAGCCGTATTGGGCGTGGTCGAAGTTTAAGTCGACCACGGCTTAGTGACGAGGAGTCATCCTTAGGAGAGTTAATACCGAGGTCGAGTAGAGAACATGTGAAAATAACGGTAATATAGGTTTAGGGCTAGGCGGAGGAATATTCCTTTGGTTGTACTTTTTTAGATTTTCTCAAGAATATCCCCTATAAATAGGAAGAGATAAAGAACGAAAGGGGATCTTGAATTTTCTGATAAGAGCACACTTGTAAAGTTGACTACAAAGAAGATACAAAGCTTGTCTTTTCCACTGATTCCTTTGCTCTAAATATACTTTTTCTCTCACAAGATCCAAGGGTCTCGTGTTCTTCCCTATTTCCTATTATCCCGCATTGTTGTCAGGAAGAAGATTCATCCAAGTCACTTAACAATTAGGTGATAAATTTCTCTTTATTATATTTATTGCCATTATATGCATTTACTCTATACACCTTTTATTGCATTCATTGACAATTATTGGACACGTTTTGATTATATTTAATATTGTTGGGCACAGGTTAATCTTGTTTACACACCGATTCTCCAGATCTAGTAGTCATTAAATTTAACTAGGATTCACTCTCTATTTTACTTATTAATTCGTTTTAAGAAAAAGGTTAACTTTTTTTCGGTAAAATAATTTGGAGCAGTCTGTGGGGACTTTCTAGTTAAAATTTTTAGTTTCTTCTAGATCTACAAAAAAAAAAGTCATCTTTTTCTCGTTCGCGCGAACTAACCATGGCAAGGAAAATGGGAAGAAAGGCTAAAAGCCATAGTGGATGTCACTGCCAACCTCATGAACACCATCAACGAAGTTGATGGAGAAGGCGGGGAGAATATAACGCCAAGCGTTACGCCAATGCGAAGAGGCTCACCTCCCCCTCATGGGAGTGTAACCGTCACGCGGAAAAAGGGGCTTCCACGTCCATGACTGAAGAAACACCACCATCAGTGAAAAAACTACTGGAAGCATGGTTGACGAGTACTCTAAGCAACATCCTCGACAAACCCGTTCAAGGAGCGAGTCAGAGCGCCGTACGAGCGGACGCCACAACAGCCGTCAACGAGCAACCCGCTCCCCACCCAACAGGTAATTCTAACACTACTGATAATGCAGACAATGACACACTTATAGCCATTCTGAAGAAGATGGAAGAATGGAAAATGAGAACAAAGCGCTCTACGACCAGATTAAGGAGCATCAAGAAAGGGTCGGCAAGATACCGGGCGCCCCAAAGCTCCTGCCAAAATGGGACGTCAGTCGGTTCGTCGAACATCCGTACAACGAAGAAGCGCCCTACATGCCATACCCAAGACATTCAAAATGCCACCATATTTGAGAATATATGAAGGCACAACAAATCCCGAAGATCATATCATTTATTAAGTCACATCGGTGAAAGGCAACGACCTATCAAAGGAACAAGTATCGTCAGTGTTGCTGAAAAAGTTCGGCGAAACCCTAACAGGGGAGCCTTAACATGGTACTCACAGTTACCACCATGGTCAATAACGACGTTCGAGTAAATGACCGACAAGTTTGTCACTGCACACGCTGGGGATAAGAAGGCAGAGGCCAGGGTGAATGATATATTCGACGTCAGACAATCTCCCAACGAGGGACTCAGATACTTCCTCGCCCGATTCAACAGAGTTAGAATGAGCTTGCCAATCGTATCAGAATGGATGGCGGTAGCAGCCTTCCAAAATGGATTGAATAGGAATGGGTCGAGGGCAACCAGAAAATTTCTGAGGAGACTCATGAAATACCCTCCCACCACTTGGGAAGAAATCCACAATGCATACTGTGCCGAAGTGAGAGCAGACGAGGATGACCTAAACGGCCCAACTCAACGGCTAACATCAGTCCAAACGGAGTCGAGGAAAGACCGTCGCAACGACATCCGAAGAGATCATTCAGGTCCACACCTCAACCAAGATAGAAACCAACCATATGATCAGAACGGCCATCCCACCATCTCCTCGCCATATAGAAGGGTCGTCCAGGCCGAACACAGGGACTCAACGAAGCGAAAGAGCTATGCCTCTACTTCTATCTGCTCACAATTTTTGTGTTTCCCCTTCAGAAATAGTGTACGCAGTGGATATGCTCGGCCCCAAGGTGAAGTGGCCACAAAATATGAAGTTCGACCCAAGTACCAGAAAGTTGAACGCCCTCTGTGAATTCCACCAAGAGCGAGGTCACAGGACCGAAGACTGCATAGCCCTACGACAAGAAGTGGTGAACATGCTCCACCAATGGCACCTAAAGGAGCTGATGAGCGACCAAAGAAGAGCCAACTTCGGCCGCGGTTGAGAACACCAAGGCCCTCCAAAGCCACCCTCCCCCGCCCGCACCATCCAGATGATCACAGCGGAGGTGAAGAAACAACAATCAACCACGTAAAGTTCACCACCAAACCTAAACTGAAGCGTTCAATCACCTATGAACGGTATGACAACCTCGAAGACAGTATCATCTTCGATAAGTCAGATACCCACGGTTTGACCTTTCCTCACCTCGATGCTCTTGTCATTACTTCGCGTATTTCAGATACTAATGTAAAAAGAATAATGGTAGATGACGGGAGCAGCACGTGTCTTATCCACCTCCGAGTTCTCGCACAAATGAGACTCGAGGACAAGATAATACCACGCTGCATAACACTAATAGGTTTTAACAATGCAATTGAGCGAACCTCAGGAGAAATAACGCTACCCGTCTTGGCCGGGGGAGTCACTTTAGAGACAACGTTCCATGTCATGAACTAGGACACAACCTACAACGCCATCATAGGGCGACCCTGGATACACGCCATGAGAGCCATACCGTCCAGCTTATATCAAGTAATCAAGTTCCCTACTCCGTGGGGGATATTCAGCATCCGAGGCGATCAGCGCACAACCCAAGAATGCTATCGTTTCGCCCAAGACTGTACATACACTCAACAGTTAAAGGGAACATGCTTAGAAGCATAGCAATTACCAAAGCCGAGGCCCAAACCCGACGAACAGAAAGATGTTATCAAGGACCCTGATGTCGTGGAGTCCATGGGGTCAACGGTAGAAGACCTCGACCCCGTCTAAATAGACAAAAACGACCACAGCAAAAAGGCTTACATCGACCATAAACTCTCTGAGCCAGGTAAATTTCATAAATCTTTAACTGACAATGCAGACCTATTCGCTTTCTCCCATGCAGATATGCCAGGTATCCCGAAAGACATTGCCACTCACAAGTTGAACGTAGATCCATTCTACCCACCAGTACGATAAATAAGAAGAAAATCCAACGCTGCAATCAATGAGGCCGTCCGCGATAAAGTGGAAAAACTACTCGCCAACGGCTCCATCAGAGAGTCCAACTATCCCCAATGGGTCGCCAACATGGTCACAGAAAAATAAGAAAAATGGGAAATGGCGCATGTGTGTGGATTTCACAGACCTAAACAAAGCATGCCCAATGGATACTTTTTCGTTGCCGCACATTGACTAACTCATCGACACAACGGCAAGGCACGAGTTATCAAGCTTCTTGGACGCCTATTCGGGATACAACAAAATCCTCATGGAGGAGGAGGACCAGGAAAAGACCACTTTCATAACTCATCAGGGGACGTATTCTTGTAGAGTCATGCCATTTGGGTTGAAAAACACAAAAGCAACCTATCAAAGGCTGGTCACCAAGATGTAATTACCAGCTCGGCAAAACAATGGAAGTATACATAGACGATATGTTGGTCAAATTCAAAAGAAGAAGATCATATCGACCACCTGAGAGAGGATTTCGATATACTAAGGCGTTACAACATAAAGCTACCCCGAAAAGTGTGCTTTCGGCGTAACCTCAGGCAAGTTCCTCGGCTTCCTAGTGTCGCAAAGAGGCACCGAAGTGACCGTAACCACATCAAAGCTATCGAAGGAATACCTGAAGTGCTGACCAGCAAGAAACAGGTACAAAAACTGACCGGCCGTATAGTCGCCCTGTCGAGATTCATCTCACGATCCTCCGATAGATGCCACAAATTTTTCAACGTGATCAAGAAAGACAATGGGCTCCACTGGAATACAGAATGCATCGAGGCCTTAAGGGAACTAAAAGCATATTTGTTCTCGCCTCCACTGCTCGCCAAAGCAGAACCCGGTGAACGCCTCTTGATATACTTGGTCGTATCAGAGGTCGCAGTAAGTGCAGTGCTCGTCGCAAAAACAAAGGTACACAGTCTCTAATTTATTATATTAGCAAAACCCTGGTCGATGCCGAAATGAGGTACCCCCACCTCGAAAAGTTGGCTCTGGCATTGGTCATAGCTTCACGAAAGCTTAGACCCTATTTTCAATGTCACCCCATATTGGTGGTCACGACCTTCCCCCTAAGAAGCATTCTACATAAGCCCGAATTGTTGGGGAGTGTGGCCAAATGGGCCATATAATTGAGCAAGCACGATATCACATATCAGCCGCAAACGGCGATAAAGTCGCAAGTACTAACCGACTTTGTCGCCGACTTCAGCACCAAGATAATTCCTGAAGTCGAGCAGGAATCTTCTCGTACCTCTCCCAGCTTACCCGACCTATGGGTCTTGTACACCGACGGCACTTCTAACACGTCGGGTTCCGGATTAGGACTCGTACTCGAGGTTCCAATAGGAGAAGTCATCCACCAGTCCATACGGTGCCCCGATATGACTAACAACGAGGCCGAGTATGAGGCTGTAATTGCAGGACTAAAGCTAGCTCTCAAGTATAGAGCACGACGAGTCGTCCTTCGATGCGGCTCAAAACTCGTCATCAACCAAGTCACATAGAATTACTAAATCAAGGAGTAAAGGCTACAAAAGTATCAAGCAGAAATTCACAAACTACTGCCAGAATTCGACGAGTTCCAACTCGATCAAATACATCGAGCTCAAAAGGCCGAGGCAGACAACCTCACTAAACTAGCAGCAACAACCAAAAACATCAGTGGAAAGGAGAACGTGGTCACCCTACTCCACTCATTAATAGATCAACTTGAGATACACTCCGCAAACTTAACTTGGGACTGGCGCAACCGTATTATAACGTACTTGCGAGAGGGAATACTCCCGTCAGATAAAAAAGAAGCCAAAAATATTCGAATGCAAACGACCAGATATATCATCATCAAAAATGACCTAAACAAAAGAACATTTGGCGCCCCCCTGGCGAAATGCCTAGGACCGAACCAAACAAGGTGCGTCCTTGAGGAAGTACACGAAGTCCACTACGGTGCCCATACCGGCAATCGAGCCCTCATCAGATGCCTCATACGAGTAGGCTATTATTGGTCCACCATGAAGAAAGAAGCCGCCGACTTCGTCAAAAAATGCGAGCACTGGCATAAATACGCCCCTATGATACACCAAGCGGGCGAGAACCTCCACTCAGTCACATTGCCATGGCCATTCATCAAATGGGGAATGGACATTGTTGGACTACTCCCAACAGGACGAGGTAATGTACGTTTACTTTTGGTTTTAACTGACTACTTTTCCAAATGGGTAGAAGTACGTGCATTCACCCAAATACACGAACATGAAGTTATCACATTCATATGGAGGAACATCATATGCCGCTTCGGTATCCCCAAAAAAATCAGCTATGATAATGGACCACAGTTCACCGGGAGAAAGACCGTCGAATTCTTCAAAAAATGGCACATCAAGCGGATACACTCCATGCAATATCACACCGCAGGCAACGACCAATAAAAATCCTCCAACAAAATAATATTAAACATCATGAAGAAGAAACTCGAAGACGCCAAGGGACTGTTGTCGAAACTACTACCAGAAGTGCTATGGGCATACCACACCACGCCAAAAATGAGCACATGAGAAACGCCATATTCATTAGGCTATGGGAATGATGCAGTGATACCAGTCGAGGTCGGGGGTCCAAGATTAATATACTCCAATGAGATCGGACCAAGCAACGACGAGAATAGAACGCAAGACCTCGATGAAGCATAAGAGCGGAGAGATATGGCTTACATAAGAATGATAGCCCAAAAACAGCAAGCAGAACGATATTACAACAAAAAGGCCAAAGTAAAAACGCTCAAAGTCAGGGACTATGTACTCAAGTCCAAAATACAAGCAAGCAATGACCCAAGAGAAGTCAAACTAGGAACCAACTGGGACGGACCATACAAAATCACAGCAGCAGCTAACAAAGGATCATTTCAGCTAGAAACAATGGAGGGAAAACAACTACCAAACAATTGGAATGTTTCCCACCCAAATACTTCAACTTCTGAAAATGGACATCCTCTAAGTCGTACTCTTTTTGCCTCACCCGGGTTTTATCCCTAGTGGGTTTTACCGAGGAGGTTTTTAACGAGGCGCTGAAGGGGACGTCTCGAAGTTCAAGTATGAAATTCATCGCTCCGCCTACCGACTACTACTCCAAGAAGAATGATGAATGGACTAGGTAGACGGGAACTTCTCAAAATAACATACATGTAATATTCTCCAATGAATGAATAAACAAAGCAACATGCAGCATTTTTGCACAACTTCAAAACATTCTACATTCAACACTTTACGTTCGACCTCGCTTGAATTGATTTACGTTCGACCTTGCTCGAATTACCTTATATTCGACCTCGCTCGAATTGATTTACATTCGACCTCGCTCGAATTGCTTTACATTCAACCTCGCTCGAATTGCTTTACATTCGACTTAGCTTGAATTACCTTACATTCGACCTCGCTCGAATTGCTTTACATTCGACCTCACTCGAATTGCTTTACATTCGACCTCGCTCGAATTGCTTTACTTTCAACCTTGACAGAATTGCTTTAAAATTCGACCTCACTAGAATTGCTTCACATTCAACATTGCCTGAATTGCTTTAAATTCGGCCTTTCCTGAATTGCTTTACATTCGGCCTCGCTCGAATTGATTTACAATCGACCTCGCTCGAATCACATTACATTCGACCTCGCTCAAGTTGCCTTACATTCGACCTCGCTCGAATCACTTTACACTCGACCTCGCTCGAATCTACCAAATCTGGACATCATTCGAGCCAACTCACATACGATCTCAAGTCGGTCTACGCTCGACCTCGCCAAAAGCAACATCACACAACAAACAAAAAAGAAGAGAGCGAGAATTCGAAAACACATAGCAAAAAAGGTAATTGTTCCATTTCAACTGTTGGATTACATTACTTTCTACAAAGGGAACGAGAATGCCATCACAAAAATAGCAAAACAAGCAAAAATTAAGTACAAAGGCTTCACGCTGCATCACCCCCATCAGCATACTGTTGATACCCAATTTTTCCCAAAAATATTTTTAAAATTGCATATGTACCTTCAAAATCATGCATTTACAATGATTGGCATTTTTCCATAATTTTCCTATATTTTGTCTAACTTATCTAGCATTTTATTTCCAATAAATAATTACAAAATCGCATCACAAATAATTTAAAAAGCACTTATTGATTAATTTATTGTTTATGGCCCTATTTAAATCAAACTATTTCATAATTAGCCAAAATGGCATCTTTTGGCTATAATTGCAATAACTTTGTAATTATAGCCCATGTATATAATTTTATATTATTTTTGACCAAAAAATTAGTCATTTGTGTTTTAAATATTAAATAATTATTTTAAATTATTTTCTGTGCATGAAATTATTATTTTTTAATTATTATCTATTTTATAAATTATTTTAATTAATTCGAGCTGGGTATTTAACAAATAGCCGCTTTCATTTTAATTCTAGCCTGAATTAAACTAGCCCCAAACCCAATTAAATTAGCCCAAATACCCCAGACCTAATCCACTATCCTACCCGACCCAATTCCCATTTAATCTGCAAATACCCCAAGCCCAATCCACTATCCTACTCGACCAAATTCCCATTTAATCTGGACCGTTGATCATTTATGATCAACGGACCAGATTCATTCTTACCTTAATTAACCCTAAAGACCTACCCCCCTCCCTTTCATTCATTCTCTATTTCCCTAAGTCCCCTGATCTTAATCCTAGGTTCGGAGTCTGTCTCTGATGATTTGATTTGTATGTGTGCTTGTTTCTCATGAACATTCTGAGTTTCTATGATTTTACCCTATTATGTTCAGTAGGGTTTCGGACTCTTGCTTCTTCCGCTTATATTATCTTATTCTGTTAATTCTTCTAATCAGTTCTATCTTCTCTAGTTGAGTCCCTGATTCTATGTGATTCTTACTTTACTATGTTTCTGATTTTACTTCTTCTTGCCTATTATATGTCTATTCCGTTTGTTCATAGAGATTTTGTGTTAATTCTCCCCTTAATCAGTAATGTTCCTATTTGAATCCCTAATTTTTTGTGATTAACACTTTTTACTTATTTCCTGTGTGATATATTTTACTGATTTCAACCTCTAAAATATTTTCTTGCCTTATTTTATGGGCGATTATGCTGTCAATCGATTTTTTAAGTACTTTCCTTAATTAGATTTTCTGAACCTAGCCTCTATTACATGTCTTATACTTCTATGTGCTGAGATTGTTTCCTTATGTGTTATATTCCAGTCACATATGGTATCTCTCCTTATTTATTACATGTCTATTACTGTTTGAAGTTAACTCCTTAATTTAAGGGAATACTTACATTGATTTTATGCTGATTGATTGTGATTCCCCAATCACTGCATGACTTTGATTTTTCCCTTATTTATCTAACTAGTTTCAAACTATATATACATTGATCTTTCATTAACACAACACACGAGCACATTGGTTCAAAAATCTCTCTCTCTCACTCAAAAACTTTATGCTCTCTTTATGTGTTACTTACTATTATTCTGAGTTAGACGGCTACAAGCCAAGGCTAACTATTGTGCTCTGTTGTCCCTTCACTTTTGTGTTTACTGTCTTCTTTACTGGTATGTTCTGATTCCAATTCAAGTACCAAACCAATATGCTTTTTTACTGCTTCAGTTTATCATGTTTCTAATATGTTTCTATCTATGGTTTTGTTGTTCAACCTGCAACTAATATGTCTACTTTACTGCTTTATCAGCATGCTTCTGAATATGTCCAACCCCTTAGGATCAGCCTGCTTATGAACCCTCTTTGTAGTATACCTCAATGTGACTCTGCTTTACTTATGTTTTCCCTGATTTCTATCATGAACCTTTTTGTGCAAAGCAGTTAGCTATCCTAAGTTGTTTGATCCTGTATTGGTTCTGAGATTCATGATATGCTGATTCCTAAACCCCTATAAGAATTTTCATGCTCCTATAACTATGTGTGCGTGCTCTATGTGTCCCCAATCCCCATCACCCCTGTGTGTAGATTTTTTCTTCCTGTTTTGGTTCTGTGTTCTTTAAGTATTGCGAAATTTGGTTTTGGATCTGTGTTTGATCTGTTGTTGTTTAATTATATAAATCTCTCTTTTCAAAAGTTGTTTTACTGAATGACTCCCTCTTTTATTTCACAAAACTGTTTCAAGCAAGTCTCTTTTAACACTATTTTCTTACTAAAACCTTTTCAAAACTATAGCAAGCACTCTCACCCTACTCTTAGGTCCTTAAGTTCTGCCCCTCTAATGTGTGACTGCTTAGGGACCCCTAGGAGATCGCTCTGAACTCTGATGCATTAGAGCTGGCTATTCCACACTGCACTTACTCAATTATGGTTGTGAAATCTGGGTGTGAGCACTGCCTGGGATCCCTTGAGGTCCTTAGGGAACTCTGACACACCCGGATATGAGAAAGGCTCTGAAACATTTGGGCATTTGAGGTTCTGAGAATCTGGGCCTGTTTTCAGGCTCCCTATAGTGTAACTTCTTATTTTTCTTTATCTATTTATGTAATTCATTCACATTGGTTTGTAATAATTGTTGTAAACGAATATTGGGGATTGATAGTGAAAAGAGGAGGGTAGCCATGTCTGTTGTCGATATCAAGGGGGTAGAAACCATGCCTTAGGCTTACATTTCTATGTGCGCATTAGAATCCATGTTTAGGACAATTACATTCTAAGCATGTCATGCATTACATATCATGTTCTTAGGTTTACTATTTCATCATCTCATTTGACATAATTTTCATCACTTAGAAATCCTGCTTCTAGGCTAAATAATAAAACTGTTGCTACTGCATATTCTGAAAATCATGCTGTAACTTTCCGTGCATCTAGAAATCATGCTTTTTTTTAGGAATTTTGAATATAAATCATTCTGCATCTTATAATGTTCATACTAGATACCCTGTTTTAGTACCTCACTAAGTCACACCTAGCTAAGCTACTGATGCATGAAAAGGGACATAAGACAGACTCACATATGATTATCCTGTGTTAGTAAAATTGGTAATAACCCTGTGTCTTTGCAACACTTAGAACAACATGCTTTAGGTAAAACAACTTCTAAACTATTTTAAATAATTCTGGTAACTATTGTGCATTCCCCCCACGCCTAGACAAGCCTTAGGTAACCAAATTTTATAAAACTGGAAAATTATTGCTTTTGTGTTTACTGCCTAATGGTTAACATGCTTAAAATCAGTAGGCAAACTGATTAGGGCCCCTGCTTCTGGGTTTATAAAATAAATCTGCATATCTCTTGTATTTTGATACTCACATAGACATCATGTTTTAGGATCCTGCTTAATAATACTGCCTTTGTCTGTGTTTGAGACGTGTTGTTTACATGCAATATTTGTGGAGGTAAACCTGGGCCTCTTAATTGCTTCTTTCCTGTTTTATCTGCTAAAGTCCTATTTGTTCCCGCCTGTCGCCTTAGTATTTTCTCATTTTAACCTTAAGGGTCTTTCTATAACCACCTATAGGTAGAGGTCCTAAATTCCTCCAGGGCCATTAAGGAGGGACGGGTAACATCACGCATAGAGATTGTTAAACAACACTCACTTTAATAACTGCTAAGGGGTTGGAAAGGGTAGATATGGATATGATAGCAGGTGCGCTAATGCAATGTGTAGCCCCTCTTCTGAGGAGTGATTACTGGGCATTGTACTGATATGATCCTATAGGATAAACAAACTAGGACCCCCTATCCCTTACATATGTGTGTTTAGATCATAACTCTTTCAAACCTTGTATGTGTGCCTACTCTAAATCTTTTAAAAACTTTAGCACATATGTGTGCTTAGACTGCGAATCTTCTCAAAAATCTTTATTTGTTTACCTATGTGCTTTTATTGCTTATGTGCTACCTGCTTTAAAATTCACAAAGTTTGTTTGGCAGGGAACTACAGCTGTGAACTTTGAGGGGTGCCTAACACCTTCCCCTTGAAGTAATTTCAAGCCCTTACCCTATCTCTGGTTATCCAATCCGTGTTTGTAAATGACCCTTAGTAGGTGCCCTAACTCACCTTAATTCGTTAGGTGGCGACTCTTCAATTCCTTACCCCTTTCCCAAAAGGAAACGAGTTGTCCCAATAATGTCAAAAATCCTGATTGATCCGAAAGGAGAGTAAAAAGGAGGGGCCGACAACATGGCGACTCTGTTGGGGATTTATCTAGGCTTTTACCATTTCAAACTGCTTTGTGAACTTGTCTTTACTTTGTTAATACTTGAGACCTTTCCCTTTCCCCATTTATGTGCAATTAATTGTTTATCGCTTTCAAGTAATTGTTCTTTTCAAAATCAAAACTGACATGTTTCTTTTTGTTTTCCTTTGTAACTGCTTTTCAATCATAATTGTTTTATTTACCACTTTCATAACGTGCAAATACATGACAACATGCTTTTATTTCTCATTTATTGTTGCATAATCATGCTCAACATCATATTCCACTTGTGACTATACAAATCCTATAGCAACGCTTGATGAGTGGTTGCGCTCTTCCATTTTATATCACCCCTAAATTTGGAAAGGCTTATTTGCGGTAAAACTAGTCGATCAGCGGTGCAGTCGACGGTTCCGTGCCTTTCCCCCTCAAGTTGTCCGCTTGAGGTTACCAGTATAAAACCCTATAGAAACCTTACTATGTTATATTGTACATGCATCATGGTCAAACCTAGCCGGGTTAATGTGTCGTTCGCACAATAACCCTTTAAGACAGCCTTATCCAAAGTCCACCGGGTTTTTCATAATCCCAACGGACGCAATCATGTTTTGTGCATTTATTTGGAGAACTAAATGCATGTATGCTAATACACCAAGTACAAGGAGAATGGGCTACCAATAATTCCAAGATACTGTCGTATCTGCACCATGTGCAGGAATTGAGAAAGAGGTCCACGAAGACAGAATTTCGGCACGTCCCCAAAATTCAGAACGAGTTTGCCGATGCATTGGCCACTCTATCATCCATGATACAACACCCAGATAAGAACTTCATTGATCCTATTCCAGTAAAAATCCATAGCCAACCAGCATACTGTGCCCTTGTTGAAGAAGAAGCAGACAGAAGACCATGGTTCCACGATATTAGGGAATACTTGTCAAAGGGAGAGAACCTGGAGCTTGCAAATCACACTTAGAAACACACGCTCCGGAGATTGTCCAACAATTTCTTTCTCAGCGGAGGAAACCTATACAGGAGAACTCTCGACTTGGGATTGTTAAGATGTGTCGATGCAAAGGAAGCTTCCAGACTACTTGAAGAGATACATGTTGGGACCTGCGACCCACATATGAATGGTTTTGTCTTGGCAAAGAAAGTACTCAGAGTCGGTTACTTCTGGATGACCATGGAAATGGACTGCATTCAGTACGCCCGGAAATGCTACCGATGTCAGGTACATGCAGATATGATAAAGGTACCCCCAAATGAGCTCAACACAACCAGCTCGCCTTGGTTGTTCGCTGGACGTCATTGGACCGATAAAGCCTACCGCCTCAAATGGACACATATTCATCTTAATAGATATTGATTATTTCACCAAGTGGGTCGAAGTAGCATCCTACAAAGCAGTGACTAATAAAGCCGTGGCAGAGTTTGTTCGCGACCATATTATTTGTCGCTTTGGAGTTCCAGAATTAATCATCACCGACAACGGCTCCAATCTAAACAGTGATCTGATGAAAGCCATGTGTGAGACTTTTAAAATCAAGCACAAGAATTCCACAACCTATAGACCTCAGATGAATGGAGCTGTAGAAGCCGCCAACAAGAACATCAAGAAGATATTGAGAAAGATGATAGAAAAACACAAACAGTGGCACGAAAAGCCATCATTTGCCTTACTGGGATACCGCACCACAGTCTGCACATCAACTGGGGCAACTCCTTATTTACTGGTTTATGGCCCGGAAGCTGTTATTCCTACCGAAGTGGAGATCCCTTCCTTAAGAATCATACAATAAGCTGAGCTCAGCGACGCATAATGGATAAAAGGCCAGTACGAGCAATTGGCCCTCATAGATGGGAAAATGATGAATGCAATATGTCACGGACAGCTTTATCAGAGTAGAATGGCCAGAGCTTTCAACAAAAGAGTCAAACCAAGACAGTTCACACCAGGGCAGCTGGTATTAAAGAAGATCTTTCCACATCAAGATGAAGCCAAAGGGAGATTCTCTCTCAGCTTGCAAGGTCCATACATGGTTCACCGAGTATTGACATGAGGAGCTCTTATACTTGCAGAAATGGACGGAGAAGTCTGGCCAAAGCCAATCAATTCAGATGCAGTCAAACGCTACTATGTGTAATTCTTTATGATGTAAACTGAACTATGCCCAACCCGATTCCCGTTTAAGAGGGGATACGTAGGAAGCCCTATGGGTTCAGTCATAATTCAATAAAAATCTAATTTCCCCCCGCAATTGGAAACTAAGGAAGAATTTTGAGAAGGACCCTCAAAATTCCGAAGCAAGTTCAGCCGATCACAACATGTATAAGGGTCAGAATCATCAACCATCTAATTGGGGAAGAATTTTGCGGAAGACCCTCAAAATTCCGTAGCATGAGTGGTTGCAATGTCTTGAACCATGTCACGGTCGTCGGTTCATCTAAATTTCTCAAAATATATTTTTACTATGTCTTTATAAAATCATGCAAAATATAGCTCTGTTTAGAAAACGCTTCCCCGATGACAAANAGAATTTTGAGGAGGACCCTCAAAATTCCGTAGCATGAGTGGTTGCAATGTCTTGAACCATGTCACGGTCGTCGGTTCATCTAAATTTCTCAAAATATATTTTTACTATGTCTTTATAAAATCATGCAAAATATAGCTCTGTTTAGAAAACGCTTCCCCGATGACAAAAACGACCAAGAAGAACGAAGCAAGCAAAGCCAGCGGGGATACGAACCAACCTTCCCCATCTATAGAACTCGCGATTTTTCTTTGGATGCAAGAATAAAGAACAAACAGGTTTCGAAGTCACAAACTTCAACATAGTCGCAAAAGCAAAGCTTAATATCATCACAAAAGAACGAACATGCTCCATAGTCACAGTTCTCACAACAATCGCAATACCACAACCTATTACCAGCTAAGAAATCCTACTAGCATTCGCTATTTGTTCCTTTGCATAGGGCCAAGCCCTGTCTTCATCTTGCACGGGACTAAGCTCTGTCCCACATTTTGCATGAGGTTAAGCTCTACCTACATTTGCATAAGGCTAATCATCTATCTTCCGTCTACATAAGGCTAAGCTCTGCCTTCCGTCTGCGTGAGACTAAGCTCTGCCTCCATCTTGCACAAGGCTAATCTTCTGCCTTCATTTGCATAACGCTAATCTTCTACCTTCCATTTGCATAAGGCTAATCTTCTGCCTTCCATTTGCATAAGGCTAATCCCCTGCCTTCCCTTTCATAAGGCTAATCTCTGCCTTCCATTTTGCATAAGGCTAACCATTGCTTTCCTATCTGCATGAGGCTAAGCTCCTTTTCTAATTTACTTTTTCACCGAGACTAAGCGCTGTCTCTCAAGCATTATCTACTTCGCTTGTCTTTCCGGATAAGCTCTGCCCTTCAATTTGCAAGACTAAGCTCTGTCTTGTCAGCATTATATTATTGCATATCATGGGCTGAAATATCGCCAACCTGTCCAAAGGCGTCATAGTCTAACGGCATCATCCTCATAGTCGGAAGACACCATGTCATGGCCTGAGGATCTCTCTCAATTTTCATATCATTATTCAAAGGCATCATAGTTCGTAGGTACCATATGCATGGCCCGAGAACATCATTTCATGGGCTACGAATCTCTCATCAAGACATTCATGGTCCAGGACATCATGGTCTAAGGACATCATCCCTAACCGTCCAAAGATAACTTTCATAGTCTAATGGGAACCTGCATCATGTTTAAATTTATGCATAGTATACGCCTGTATTGCTTTTATTTGCAGGTAACCCCGCAAGCAACGACTATCCCAGCATGAGCAATCCTGCTCCAGTTCTCCCAACCGTATCAAACTCGATATCCTGCAAGTCGTTCATTTGCCCAACCCTAGATGTTGCGTCTGTTCTTGTGATAAATTTATCGGTATACTTTGTCGATGATTCCGGAACTACATACGGCCTGATTCCTGCAAAACCAGGGATATATAGGCAGCTCAGAAACCAGGGCACGACCCTAATCTCTCAAACTGTTTCGCTCGGTCAAAATTGTCCATCTATCTTTACCCGACAACTCTTTCATCCTTTTCGGATAAAGATGGCAGCTCTTGATACCCAATTTTCCCAAAAATATTTTTAAAATTGCATATGTACCTTCAAAATCATGCATTAACAACAATTGGTATTTTTCCATAATTTTTCTATATTTTGTCTAATTTATCTAGCATTTTATTTCCAATAAATAATTACAAAATCGCATCACAAATAATTTCAAAAGCATTTCTTGATTTAATTTATTGTTTATGGCCCTATTTAAACAAAATTATTTCATAATTAGCCAAAATGACATCTTTTGGTTATAATTTCAATAACTTTGCAATTATAGCCCAAGTATATAATTTTATACTATTTTTGATCGGAAATTAGTCATTTGTGTTTTAATATTAAATAATTATTTTAAATTATTTTCTGTGCATGAAATTTATTTTTTATAATTATTAGCTATTTTACAAATTATTTTAATTAACTCGAATTGGGTATTTAACAAATAACCGCTTTCATTTTGATTCTCGCCTGAATTAAACCAGCCCAAAACCCAATTAAATTAGCCCAAATAGCCCAGGCCCAATCCACTATCCTACCCGACCTAATTCCCATTTAATTTGGACCATTGATCATTTCTGATCAACGGACCAGATTCATTCTTACCTTAATTAACCCTAAAGACGTACCTCCCCTTTCCCTCATTCTCTCTTTCCCTCCGCCATTACATCCCTCTCATATCTCTCAAGCTCTCTCTGCTAAACCTTGCTCATACTCGTCGGTCGTTGGCTCGCCGGTAACAATGGTGGTTCCACCACCATCCCAAGCCTCTATGGCTCCCTCACATGCCGGATTATTGCTACCCTTAGGTCCTCAAGAGAACCAGAGGCGGTTCAACTCACACCCATGGCCTTTTCATGCCGTTCTCAGGCCACCCTTGGCCGTCCGAGTAAGACCTTTCTATCTCCGGCTAAAATCTATGGTTTGTAAGCCTGATTCTCTCTACCTTTGGGTTATCTCTCTCTGAAACCCTAACTCATCTCTTGACTCTTCATATCTGCAATAGGTCTGAGTATATTCTGAGTTATTTTACTATTTTCCTTAAAGATCTCTCCGGTTTTTCAAAAATACCTCTTCGTCTTCAAATTTAGGGTTTCTTAACCCCTTTTCAAAATGACTTTTCCTTCTAATTTTCCCTATTATTCTATGTTTTTAACTATGTTTAAATGTTTATTCATGTTTTTCCCCTTTTATCTGATTTATTATGTTAAAACCCATAGTCCTCTGGTCTTAATCCTGGGATCGGAGTCTGTCTCTGATGATTTGATTCGTATGTGTGCTTGTTTCTCATGAACACTCTTAATTCTCCCCTTAATCAGTACTGTTCCTAGTTGAATCCCTAATTTTCTGAGATTAACACTTTTTACTGATTTCCTGTGTGATATCTTTTACTGATTTCAACCTCTAAAATATTTTCTTGCCTTATTTTATGGGCGATTATGCTGTCAATCGATTTTTTAAAGTACTTTCCTTAATTAGATTTTCTGAACCTAGCCTCTATTACATGTCTTATACTTCTATGTACTGAGATTGTTTCCTTATGTGTTATATTCCAGTCACATATGGTATCTTTCCTTATTTATTACATGTCTATTACTGTTTGAAGTTAACTCCTTAATTGAAAGGAATACTTACATTGATTTTATGCTGATTGATTCTGATTCCCCAATCACTGCATGACTTTGATTTTTCCCTTATTTCTCTACCTAGTTTCAAACTATATATACATTGCTCTTTCATTAACACAACACACGAGCACATTGGTTCAAAAAGCTCTCTCTCTCTCTCTCACTCAAAAACTTTCTGCTCTCTTTCTGTGTTACTTACTATTATTCTGAGTTAGACGGCTGCAAGCCAAGGCTAACTATTGTGCTTTCCTATCCCTTCACTTTTGTGTTTACTGTCTTCTTTACTGGTATGTTCTGATTCCAATTCAAGTCCCAAACCAATATGCTTCTTTTACTGCTTCAGTTTATCATGTTGCTAATATGTTTCTATCTGTGGTTTTGTTGTTCAACCTGCAACTAATATGTCTACTTTACTGCTTTATCAGCATGCTTTTGAATATGTCAAACCCCTTAGGATCAGCCTGCTTATGAACCCCCTTTGTAGTATACCTCAATGTGACTCTGCTTTACTTATGTTTTCCCTGATTTCTATCATGAACCTTTTTGTGCAAAGCAGTTAGCTATCCTAAGTTGTCTGATCCTGTGTTGGTTCTGAGATTCATGATATGTTGATTCCCTAAACCCCTATAAGAATTTTCATGCTCCTGTAACTATGTGTGCACTAAATGTGCTCTATGTGTCCCCAATCCCCATCACCCATGTGTGTATGTTTGTTCTGCTCGGGATCCCTTGAGGTCCTTAGGAACTCTGACACACCCGAATATGAGGAAGGCTATGAAAGATTTGGGCATTTGAGATTCTGAGAATCTGATCCTGTTTTCAGGCTCCCTATAGTGCAACTTCTTATTTTTCTTTATCTATTTATGTAATTCATTCACATTAGTTTGTAAAAATTGTTGTACACGAATATTGGGGATTGATAGTGAAAAGGGAAGGGTAGCCATGTCTGTTGTCGATATCAAGCGGGTAGAAACCATGCCTTAGGCTTACATTTCTATGTGTACATTAGAATCCATGTTTAGGACAATACATTCTAAGTATGTCATGCATTAGATATCATGTTCTTAGGTTTAATGTTTCAGCATCTCATTTGACATTATTTTCATCACTTAGAAATCCTGCTTCGAGGCTAAATAACAAAACTGTTGCTAGTGCACATTCTGAAAATCATGCTGTAACTTTCTGTGCATCTAGAAATCATGTTTTTTTAGGAATTTTGCATATAAATCAGTCTGCATTTTATAATGTTCATACTAGATACCCTCTTTTAGGACCTCACTAAGTCACACCTAGCTAAGCTTCTGATGCATGAAAAGGGACATAAGACAGTCTCACATATGATTACCCTGTGTTAGTAAAACTGGTAATAACCCCTGTGTCTTTGCAACACTTAGAACAACATGATTTAGGTAAAACAACTTCTAAACTGTTTTATATAATTCAGGTGACTATTGTGCATTCGCCCCACGCCTAGGCAAGCCTTAGGTAACCAACTTTTCTAAAACTGAAAAACTGTTGCTTTTGTGTTTAGTGCCTAATGGTTAACATGCTTAAAATCAGTAGGCAAACTGATTAGGGCCCCTACTTCTGGGTTTATAAAATAAAT
This sequence comes from Nicotiana paniculata, assembly GCA_005239505.1. Taxonomy (NCBI): domain Eukaryota; kingdom Viridiplantae; phylum Streptophyta; class Magnoliopsida; order Solanales; family Solanaceae; genus Nicotiana; species Nicotiana paniculata. The sequence continues at coordinate 16,183 of ML362997.1, read as the reverse complement.
ATGCACTTCTCTTGTATTTTGATACTCACCTAGACATCATGTTTTAGGATCCCGCTTAATAATAATTCCCTTGTTTGTGTTTGTGACGTGTTGTTTACATGCAATATTTGTGGAGGTAAACCTGAGCCTCTTAATTGCTTATTTCCTATTTTATCTGCTAAAGTCATACTTGTTCCTTCTTTTCGCCTTAGTATTTTATCCTTTTAACCTTAGGGGCCTGTCTATAACCACCTATAGGTAGAGGTCCTAAATTCCTCCAGGTCCATTAAGAAGTGACGGGTAACAGCAGCATAGAGATCGTTAAACAACACTCACTTTAATAACCGCTAAAAGGTTGGAAATGGTAGATATGGATATGATAGCCGGGATGCTAATGCAACGTGTAGCCCCTCTTCTGAGGAGTGATTACCGGACATTGTACTAATGTGATCCTATATGATAAACAACCTAGGACCCCCTATCCCTTACATATGTGTGTTTAGATCATAACTCTTTCAAACCTTGTATGTGTGCCTAGACTCTAAATCTTTTAAAAACTTAAGCACATATGTGTGCTTAGATTGCGAATCTTCTCAAAAATCTTTATTTGTTTACCTATGTGCTTTTATTGCTTATGTGCTACCTGTTTTAAAATTCACAAAGTTTGTTTGGCCGGGAATCACAGTTGTGGATTTCGAGGGGTGCCTAGCACCTTCCCCTTGAAGTAATTTCAAGCCCTTACCCTATCTCTAGTTATCCAATCTGTGTTTGTAAATGACCCTTAGTAGGTGACTTAATGCACCTTAATTCGTTAGGTGGCGACTCTTCAATTCCTTACCCTTTTCCCAAAAGGAAACAAGTTGTCCCAATAATGTCAAAAATCCTGACTGATCCGAAAGGAGAGGAAAAAGGGGGCGTGACACATACTCTTCATCATACCAAGGATCAGAGGCAAGCCCATCCACAACGTCATCATCATTGTCCCCGCGGGGCGTACCAGGCTCATAACCACAAGCTTCACGAGCTGCTCGTGCCTTGACACAAACGCATGCAAGCTCTTCCTCGGAAACCTTCCCAGCAGCTTACTACACATCAAGTTAGGCCTCATCATGAATCCACATCTCTTATAACTCCCGTGACACACTTGGATAGAAGTAGACAGTTGGGCCAGTTGTTCCTTCCCGGCCTTCAAAGCAATGATCTGCTCATTCATCCCAGGTAACTCCCCCTCCAAATTCCCAACCTGATCCTCCGACCTCGCTACCGTGAGTGCTGACCTTTTCGCCTCACTGGCCCGCTCAGATCTACAAATGCGCAGGTATCCACCAAAGCTATTGTCTCCGCCACTGCGGCCATCTTGGTCTTATCATCTAGATTCAGCACTGCGACCCTAATGCTCAATTTTTCCCTCAAGTCGGCGGCCTTGGCCTTGCTTTGCTTGAGCTCGACCTTCAAGGACACCACTTGTGCCTGAAGATCTGCATTCTCGGCCATTACCCCTTTACTCAATTCAAGTTCGTCTTCCATAGACCTCAGCGTCTCCTCCAATTGGCTGCATCGGCTAATGGCTTTCATGATTTCCTCATCCTTCTCCTTCAGTTCTTCGTCCTTTCTCCCGATCTCATCGCGCAACTCTCATAATTGGCCATCCTCACCAACAATCCTGAACATCTTCCGATACTTGGTGCGGTACTCTCTGTACTTAGACTCCATCCTCCTATAGAGAGTAACCTCTCATCCTCCCATCGGTCGCGCTCGATCTCCAGGATGAGAGTATGACGTGCAAAAGATTGCAAGTCAGTCAAAGTAAAGTGACACCTATGAAATATATAAAAGATCAGGAGAAAGATTTGAAAACTCACCCGTAAAGCCATGCCCGATATGCCTAAAGACAAGTCAGTATCATTCAGCATCCGCAACGTCCTATTTTCCGCCTCCGTGCATAATGGAGCAAAGGACGGCGCCACCCGTTCTGAGTTAACCAGGAGGTTGTAATCCACGGGAATAACTATGTGCCGATTAGGGCCCTCCGTCCTTATCTCCACACGAGTAGCCCTCTCCGTGAAAATCCGTACCTCCTCAGGTTCGATGTCAGAGCCAGAATCGACGTCCCTTGTAGGGACATCACTACCTTTCACGACCGCCGATGAGGAATCCCCTTCGACGGCCCATGTGAGATCTTCGCCACTACGAATCCCTTCGATCCTAGAGGGCCTCTTCTCTATAGGCGTACTTGTCGCAAGAGCCGCCTCCACAGCTGGCGAAGACCTCGGCCTCATCTCTAAAGCCATGACTATCTCCGGTTCTTCATGAGCAACGACCTTCCCTATCTTCACTCTTCGTCTTTTCCTCGGTGAAAGTTCCTCTCCACGAGGTTACTCGTCAACAAGATGGAAGATCGGCTGAGAAGAGACCTCGTCTGGGATGGCAGCGGCTCGAGAGGCGGAGTCCCTCATTTGTGGAGCCTGAGCCTGACCTCGTACATACTCGACTAGAGCGAACTCCATCGTGAGCGAGTCTGCTGCCTGACAAAAGGCAAGCATGGGAGCCTTCGTCTTCTTGGAAACTCGCCGACCTAGCACCAAAGGTGAGTCGAGTCAAAGAATGATAAAGAGTGAATCTAAGTCGAAAAGTGGGAACACTTACGAGATGAAGTCCTGGGCCGAAAGCGCTTGTAGAAGGATGCCCAATCACGGATCCCCACGGTGTGCGGTAACACGCGAGTCACCCAATCCTCAATATACAAGACGAGAGAAGGAAAACCCCTCACAACTGAAACAAAGAAACCATGAGTAGGTTGAAGAGCGAAACAAAAAATAGGAAATAAAGAGAAAATAATAAACGGTACGATGGGATATTTACGGTTGTAATTCCACTTCTCAGGGAACCCGGCCGGGTCCGCCACTAGGTGATCGATTTTGACGAAGAAGATTTGCGCCAAAACAGTCGATTTGCTTTATCATCCATCCCGACCACCAACCCCTTCGTTCCACGATGCCGTAAGTGTATCAGAGTGCCTCTGAAAAATCTAGGCGAGAACAAGTGCAGCAGGTGGCGGAGGTTGACCTCACAGCCGGCCAGTTCCGCGTACTTAGCCAGCATCATGAAAACTTTGTATAAGTAAGGGGAGAGATGTGTCGGCCAAACAGCGTAAAAGAGGCAGAATTCCTCCGCTAGCCGGGGAAGAGGAAGAGAATAGCCTATCAGGAAGGGATATACATAAAAGGCACAAAACCCTGAACGATGAACCTGTACTATATCGTTCCCCATCGGAACAATTTTGACGCGAGGACGGATGCGATATTTAGATCGCAGGTCGGCTATTTCATTTGATCCCGTCTCAAAAAGCTCAGAAGCAGGAGCGGGAGCAGGTTCTTTGGGAAAGTCATTCGTGACCATAGGATTCTTAGGAACAACTTCCTCTACGATGGGAACTTGTCTTCCTCCTTAACCATAGGCCCCTCACCAACGGGAGGAATGACCACCGATAGAGGAGTGACATCGGAAACCTCATCGTGAGTTTGAGGAGAGGTTGACATACCGACACAGTAAGGGGCGTACAACGAAGTAGGAGAAAGAAGAAATCAACTGGGAACAAAACCGGAATCTAATAGTGAAGAAACTGCGAGAAATAACAATAAAATTGCAAAGAAATAGAGAAGAATATCAAAGGATGAGCATATGCTTACAAAGAGGGCAGTGGTGAAAATTTCAAATGAGAAACCCTTCCCCTATATTTATAAGGTTGGGTGGAATCAGAATCGAGGCAAAAAGTCGTCAATGACACCAAAATCATAGCGGCAGCAGTACAAACTTTGCATTGGGAAGACGCCTAATGATGACGTGCGTGGCTACGACATCATCCTACATCACCTACACCAATCACAACCCTATTGAAAACCGCCAATCCGACCTGGGCCGATCCAATCCAACTATCACGACCAGATTTCTCTCAAAATGATCACAGGTAGCGTCCGCTCATCGAGGACGTTCAAGATCACGACCTCAATAAGCGGAGGGACTAACTGTATTGGTCAAAATTTGGATTGGATTTAATAGCCGTATTGGGCTTGGTCGAAGTTTAAGTCGACCACGACTTAGTGACGAGGATTCATCCTTAGGAGAGTTAATACCGAGACCGAGTAGAGAACATGTGAAATAACGGTATAGGTTTAGGGAAAGGCGGAGGGATATTCCCTTTGAATATTTCTTTGGTTGTACTTTTTTAGGTTTTCCCAAGAATATCCCCTATAAATATGACGAGATAAAGAACAAAAGGGGATCTTGAATTTTCATATAAGAGCACACTTGTAAAGTTGACTACAAAGAAGATACAAAGCTTGTCTTTTCCACTGATTCTTTTGCTCTAAATTTACTTTTTCGCTCACAAGATCCAAGGGTCTCGTGTTCTTCCCCATTTCCTATTATCCCACGTTGTTGTCAAGAAGAAGATTCATCCAAGTCCCTTAACAATTGAGTGATAAATTCATCTTTATTACATTTATTGTCATTATATGCATTTACTCTATACACCTTTTATTGCATACATTGACAATCATTGGACAATGTTTGCTTACATTTAAAATATTGTTGGGCACAATTTAATATTATTTACACATCGAATCTCCATATCTATTGATCATTAAATTTAACTAAGATTCACCATCTATTTTACTAATTCGTTTTAATAAAAAAGTTAACATTTTTTCGGTAAAACACCAACCATAAGGTTTTTGTTTGCTCATAGCTTTAACGGAAACCTAATCGTACAACCTTAATGATCAAATAGGTTTGTAATTCAATTCCTAGTCGTGAATTTTTATGTTAGATTTGTAGGTGTCATCAATATTCAAAATAAAATTTTATCTTTGTTTAGTCTCTTTATTTATGCAACTCTATTAGTTCGATTGAAAAACTACACTCCCAAAGTCCAAAGAGCCTATAGGAATGAAGCTGAAGAAAGTAAAATTCTACCATTTTTCAATCATAAGGTGGGTTTTCACTAAAAGCTCAGCATAATGTTGATCGATCGAAATGAAGTAAAGAGTTTAAGTTCATTATCGAAACTACAACTATGATATGAATCTTTCATAATGCAAAATCACTTCAATATTTTTAAGTAAACTCTTTAGATCAATCATGTCTGCCTCAACAAGAAAAATCAAAAATATGTTAATCCATCACTAGTCAAATAAGCCAAGAAGAACAGATAGGAAAATTAACGAAAAGATTCAGAACGCAAGTTTGTACCCATGTCTCATCTTCCCCTACCAACCCAAATGAAGAACCAAAAGGTAGTTCGGTGCACAAAGTATTCTGTATTCATGCAGGGTTGGGAGAAAGGTCACACTCTTAGTCATGTGATTTAGACAACCTACTTTAATGCAAGCGTTAGTGACAACTTTTACAGCTCGACCCGTGACATGTCTCCAAATGAAGAACCAAAAAAAAAAATGCAATTTTCACCTCACTTGTGGTTAAGGAAAAAAAAGAGTGTTGGGCTTTAGAGGTGCTAGATTGTCAAGAAACGGGCTGCTCCAATATAAACTTGTTCCACAACAAGACTTTCCAACACTCACCCTACACCACGCCCAATTATGCAGACTCTTTTATTATGATTTGGACATTGCAAATCCAACTTTACTTAATTACAACAAGAAAAAATATATATGATTGGAGGAATTTGAACTTTTGGAAAGATCATCAAAACCACATAGTCATATCATGCTACAAGTTCGGACACTAATCCTTTGTATGCTGGGCAGTGGCATAACATGAGAATAGCGAACAAATAGTAGTCGTAGTAACATTTACTATCTTTATGCTGGCCTTAGTTCGAAAATGGTTGTCTATCGTCTATCGAAAATAATATTTTTATCTCTACAAGATATGACTAATTAGATCGCGTATACATTACTTTTTTTAGACCCCACTTGTAGAAATATAGTAGACATATTATTGTTATTGTTTTTGTTAGAAGATGGTATATGGGATATTGATTTTTGTTTCAAAGAACATGCTTGATGTGGTATACCTATCAAATGATAGTAATTAGTCCATTTGTCTATACAGTTCTCTGTGTACTTATGTTATTCTTAATTTGTGTACATTTTTTTTTATAGTTTATAAATTCTAATCTCTGGACTAAAGAAATGCAAAAAAGAAGTGGTTTTCTTGGAAGCAGCAATATAAATAGAAGATGGAGGGTCTCTCAAAAACCAAAAGGCCATATTGTACCATAGCCAGCCCTCAGACCCACACATCTCCAACCCCATCACCCTTACTTACAACACTCTTATTTAGCTCCTTCTATATATAATAATTCTATTGCATACATATTCCATAATTTGGTTGAGCTGAGACCAATATTTTTCTTACTTTTAATTTGTTAAGAAAATTTAAACAAATTATATAAAAGAGAAGAGAGGAAGAAGAAGAAGGATCATAAGATGGAAGAGATGATGAAACCTGCATGGTTAGAAGGATTAATGGCTGAGAAATTCTTTGCAGGATGTGGGGTTCACGGGAATAGGAGGAAAAATGAGAAAAACATCTTCTGCTTAGACTGTTGTCAAAGCTTTTGCCCTCACTGCCTTCCTTCTCATCACTCTCATCCTCTTCTCCAGGTCTCTCTCTCTCATTCATTTGAGTTTTTTGCTTCCTCTCCTTTGTTAATATATGTGCTATTTTGTTATTTTCTTGAATTTGATTTTATTTATCCGATAATAAGTTTGAGTTTTTAAGAGTATAAAAATTGGGGAACTTGAACTAAGAAGCTTGCTTCATAAGGTAATTCTTGTTAGGTGATATCAAAATTTCTCCTTCTCTTCTTCTTTGGAAGTGAGAGGGAGGGGAACTGCCTCTAATTTGTGTAAAACATTCGAATTTTTTATAATTTTTATATTAAAAGAGGTGATTTTCGTTTGAATTGGTTTTTTTGTTGTTGTTAAATTGGTGAATTTAAACAAGCCATATGGGCATTGAGAATTCATATAACAGTTCCAGTTTGCTTAGGCTTGAGGTTTAATTGTTGTTGGTAGTATTATTTGTTAAATTATTTACCAATTGAAAATTACAACAATAATAACGATCCAGTGAAATTTTATTAGTGGGTCTGAAAAGGATAGTGTGTACGTAGACCTTATCCCTATTTCGAGGGAATAGCGAGACCCTCAAACTCAAGAAAATATATTCCAATTGAAAATTATTTCATGAATTAAGTGGATTTGTAGTTGTGGAACTTAAAGAGTAGATGTTTTGGATATTTACTTACAATCTCCAAGATTCATGTTTGGTTGTATACTGAATTTCTCTATTGTGTTGTCAATTACTAAAAGTAGTGTGTTTGGGAGCTATAGTTCCCTCTTTTTGGAGCTGTTTGCTTTCCTATTTTAGAAGATTTCTTTTACACCCAATTTCCCCCTGCAAAGCTTCCTCACCTGTTGCTTTCAAAGACAGTTTTGACCCAATTCTCAAAATTAAAGATTAATTTCTTTAGTTTATTTTGTCTTTTTCAACATTTTCAGTATGCTTTTCTCTCTCCCAATTCTTTCAGTTCATTTATTTTTTTTGACTACCTTACTTTTTCCTACTAATTAGATAGAATTTTTCTAGTTTATAATTCTTAGGTAGGAGAATTACATAATCAATGATATAATACCCCTTAAATTTAGTTAAATAAATACTTTAACCCCATAATTATTTTAAGAGCAAAAGTGTTCTTAACAACTTTGTTTTTAAGTTTTTAACGGAAATTGCTAATGAAGAGAACTTTCACAGGAAATTTCAGATATTTAAAGGATAGAAAAATGTGTTCCAAAAACATGTACCTTTCCCATTTACTTGAGTTTTCTATGAATTACAGGACAAGGCAAAAAAAAAAAAGGCTAAATAAACCAAGAAGAGCTTTATTTCCTTAATTTTATCTGTTATGTAAATATCAACTTCCTTTCATCTCCAAGCTCTTCTGTTTCGTTTAATGAAATTCCTTATTTTCTTGTTTATTTAAATTCGATTTCAATAATAATTGACATTTTTTTCTTTTAAATAACTCCAAGTTCATTCATTTTTCTTAAAATACTAAGATTTCTGCCAACTTTCTCTATATTAGCATCAGAAACAGATTCATAATTTAAACTCTTGGGTTCAACTTTTAAGGATCTTGCTACTGAACTCATTATTTCCTTAAAGTTATGGACTCATAATTATAATTTTTTTATGATTTTAATGATTTTTTATATATAAATTTACTCTATTGAACTCGGTGTTATAAAGCTATATATATGCCCCTATTAGCATAATGTGATTGAACTAAGTGGAATTAGAAACTAGAGTTACTACTATTTTGTTTCAATAGTTCTGTGTCAGCTTTACTGTAATAAAATTATCGAACAAAATTGTTTGATTACCAGTTTCAATTTATCCTTGTTGAACTTTTTTGATTATTTCTACTAGTTCCATTTATTCTCGTACTCGGATCTCATTATTCTTGGTGATGTAAAATAACTATTCTATGAATTGAGACACGAAAAATAGTTTTAAAAAAAATTAAAGAATAACGTATTAAACTTGATATAATAGTTTGGTTAGTATTTTTCTATTACAGGTGAGAAGATATGTGTACCAAGATGTTATAAGATTGGATGACCTTGAGAAGCTAATTGACTGTTCCTACATTCAGGTATTTATTATTATTATTATTGTTAATGGAAATACTTGAAGAATTCGTTCTTTAAATCCGTTATAATAATATGACAATGGTTATTATTTGTTTGACAGCCCTACACTATAAACAGTGCCAAAGTTATATTCTTGAACCAGAGAGCACAATCAAGGTCATGCAAGGCTTCTGGCAACTCTTGTTTTACCTGTGACAGAGTTCTTCAGGACCCCTTCAACTTTTGTTCTCTCTCTTGCAAGGTCCACCTTCTATTCTTTCTCCCCCCTCCCCCCCTCCACCCCCACACAAAAAAACAAAAACCAACCCGCCCCCAACCCCACTACAAATTATGAAACCAAAACATCGAGGTTGATTCAGAATTTAAATTTTGATGGATTCAACTATAAAGTTTTGATCGTTGAACTAATTACACTTTTAAAATTGCAAAAATTACGTCTATATATTACATAGTCATACTTCATATAAAAAAAATACTGAAATCAGTAGATCCATTCCATTCAGGTTCCATTTACCTCTGCTCATACACGACATAGTTGTTTGAGAAAGAAATGTTGCTCTTTTAGATATAGCATGAAAAATGGGAATTTAAATATGAATAACCAAAGTATCATCAAACTACAAATTATATTCTTACCAAATCTTTCGGAAAAATTATGGCTAAGCATGCTGTCATATTACAATTTTAGCCCTGTGAAATAAATAATTTATTCAAAATGCAAGCAACACTATGATGCAGGTTGATTATATGGTGTATCAAGGTGAAGATCTATCAAACATTCTCTATAGGTTTGATGACTCTGACTTTGCACTCTCCCAATTCGAGGGACTCCACGTGGACACCTCTGATTTGCTGGATGAGGAAAGCCAAATTACTCCCAACTCCATCTTAGAAGATCCATTAGAATGCAGAGGCTCATCTTGCTCAAATAATGGCATGGGCAATTCTGGTATTTCACATGATGCCCGTATGGTGAAAAATAAGAAGAAAAACAGTGGTTTTTTTCCTGGACTTGTGCTTTCATTGAGCAATAGGAGAAAGGGAGCCCCTCAAAGATCTCCTCTTTCTTGAAAATAAATTAGTGAATATTATCCTCTAATAAATTACTCCATTTAGTACTTATTGTAATATTATTAGTTCTCTGGGATTATGCGTGTAATTTTATGAAGTTTTTAGCGTCACTCTTAGGTGGGAATTTAACCCAAAATGATTCCATTGCAGCCATAGGTTGATGTTTAGAGAGGTTTCGACAAGATATTTAAGCTCTCTAATTATCACCAATTTTGTACTGGTACGATGGAACTTGAACATATAAAATATAATTAGCTTCTATATGATTTTCATTATGTGGTTAATGACACATCTAAATTTCTTTTCTCTATTGTTCTTTTTTCTTTTTTTTTTTACTTCAGATTTATGCTTGCGACTTGATCTGTAAAAAGTGTGAGTGGAGGGCACAGCCTCAACATATTTAGGATAACTTCAGATGTTCGCTCGTCCGGTAATTACTTATATGTTGTGCATAGTGGTGGAAGTGGTATTTTTATCAGGAGGCTCAAAGAATAAAGATCGTAAATACAGGAAGAAGCTAAGAATATTCAACAACTAATATTATATATATAGAGAGAGAAATATTTAACTTTATATACATATCGTAATTTCGACGAAAGGAGGTTCGACCAAATCTCCTTCCATCCACCTAGCTCCTCCTCTAATTGTGCATTTGAGGTATTATATATGCGTAAATATATCGAATCTTGATTTTTAGAAATACTTTTTTAGAAATACTTTCTTTCATACCAAACATACCTTTCAATTATTTAATTTTAGAATGCTTTGCGGGGCGAGTGCACCTTAGCACAGTTGGAAAATTGTATTAATTATACAAAAATAATTCGCAAAAGAATGAAGTATTTGTTCTTCATGGCCCTCCGAACCCACTTTTTTTAAATATGATTTCCTTATGACAATTTATATATTTGCTCACTACTTTAAATGTTAAAATTGCCTACAAAAATTATGCACAGGACACTATACTTAACAATTTCGAATAAGTTGAGTAAGTAAATTTCGAAAATGCAATGCATAATAAGGAAAAAAAACTTCCGAATATTGATGTCATTATCAGGTAATCAGGAAATTTAGAGAAAATTATTCCTTATACCCACTTGCAATTTGAATAAAATAAATATATTTACAAATAAATTTTGTGTTACCTTTAAAGATTTTCCGTAGTATTATCTCTAGTGATTTAATGTAAAAAGATTACATTTATTAAAATAATATTCATAATGAATTACAATGTCAAGTTTCTGAGATATTTCACATGACACATGAAGTTTTTTTACTAGCTTTTATTTCAGATTGTGTATTTATTTTAATAGCCACAGTACGGTTCCAAGAGACAAAAAGCAGAACGCATACCTCGTTATAATAAAAGTGTCATTTCGCCGTACACTCTCTTTTAAAGAAAAGTAGTTGTGCTGTTCTTCCTTATTCTTTTCTACACCTTTCGTTTTCAATTATCACTTAACTTTTTTCAAAAAAATTATTTATCATTTTAGATGTTCTAAACTAAATTAATTATCTTTTTTTTAATTCTACCCTTAATATTAAATATTTTCGAATACTGCACATACTTTAATTATAAATAAATATTAAATATCTTAAGACATAAATAAGCAGTCAAAAACTTATTCTATTTGATATTTTTTAATGTCTGTGTAAAAGAAAAACATGACAGATAATTTGAGACGGAAGAGTAATCTCTGGAAAATACCTCTTACATATGTATCAAATAATTTTTCACTTTTCTATATGGTTTACCAAGTAGAAAGGTTTTCACCTCTGGTAATGATGTTTTGTAGGAAAAGAAACTACTCCTCCAGTTCCATTTTTAATTGTTGGCTTTAGCTTAAAAGTTTATTACAAAATAACTGTCATCTAAGATTTCAAAATAAAGTTATTAATCATTTTAACTATATACCCCTCAATATTAAAGAAGTAGTACTTCTTTTTACTACTGTTTAAATTTTAGAAAATATTTAATAGGAGTAACTTAGTAAATATGTATATTTTTTTAATGGACGTATAAAGAGCTAAAGAGATTTTTAAATAGAATAGATGGCGAGTATCAACAATTAGGTGAAAAACTAACTCCTTCGGAATTCGTTAGAATGATGTGAAGAAAGATATTTTACAAAATGAGTCTCAATTTTAGTTTTTTATTTGACGACAAACTTATTCAACTAGTCGGACTTATATAGACTCACGGGCCGTTTAGTAGGGTGCATGAAAATAATGTTGAATATGATGTATTAGTAATATTGATATTAATTATGTTTGCATTAGTTACGCTGATATTAGTTATGCTGACATATTTCTCATTCATTGTTTGATTTGATATATTAAAGCGATGCACAATTTTTAAAAAGATTATTTTTTATAAAAATGCCATCAAAACCAGTCCATCACTCTATCTTTTTAACAGAACATATGTTGAGGAAAGTTTTTATATGAAAAAGCTTTTAAAAAGTTATTTGATTTATATATCTATATTGTAGTATAGAACAAAAAATTTATTTATAAAAGAAGGAACATGCTAAGTATTTATTTATTTACTTACTAAAGATATAATTTTATTTCTCACTAATTGGATTATTTTAAACTTATATTAATATATATTTAAAAAGTATACCAAACAAAGTCTTATTAATAATCAAAGCGGATGAATGCCTTATTTTATCTAATAAATCATTTATTATAGAGCTTTGACTCTTTTTTTACTTTTCACCCTAGTATAATATTATTCACTTTCTAGAATGTGAGCTCGAACTCTGCATGCACTTCTCTTGGTTAACCATTCAATCTCAACATTCCAGCTACCAATTTGATGTCTTTCTCCCATCCGTTTTAACAATGTTGCTCACATATTCCTAAAGTAATCATATTAAAAAAAAAGGTACTATATAGTCTCCTGGGTGTCTTTCCCACATAGCACACGGTCACTTGCTATTGATAGTCCCCAATTCCTTAACTGATCCACTGTGGCTAGCTTCCTATGCATAGCCAACCACAAGATGAATTGATGCCTTGGTAATGCTTTTGAGTCAATTGTAATCCTTTTTCAATGACACTTAGGATACTGGGCCATTGTTGCAACATACAACTTTTTAATGTTGAACTTCCCTTTTGTATAATAATTATTCAAATCAATAGAGGGGTCCCTTTGAGTTAACCAATCCCTAGTGTCAAATATTTTTCTAACTAGCCGGCATCCCTGCTTAGGAGTATGCATAGTCATTATATCATTCTTTTTGATGTAGCAGTTGTGTATCCATTGGATCTATATAGTGTCTTTTTTATTTTATTAATTGCTCATAAGAGTTTACATAAAGCAACTTTGTTCCAATTAGACACATCAATTACATTCAGACCTCCAGCTGAGAGTGGCATACATATCTTGTCCAAGCAACCAATGCTCTCCTTGAAGGTTCATTACTTCCGGTCTAAAGGAAAGTTCTGCAAGCAGTCATAATCAGTTTAATTATCTTTATTGGAAGTAAGAAAAATTGTGCCCAGTAGGTCTGCATTTCAAATATCACACTCTTGATCAATTGGACCCGACCACTATAATATAGGAATTTTGTGGACCAGCATTTGAGTCGTGCAATAATCCTTTCAATCAATGGCATACACTGCTGGATAGATAACTTCTTAGAGGACAAAAGGACTCCTAGATACTTGAAAGACAACTCACATGCTGTGAATTACATTTATGCAACGATCCATTCTTTGAACTCCCTTGGTACCTTTGCAATATACAAAGCACTTTTCTCCATATGTGCTTTAACCCATGACACCTCTGAGAAATGTTGAAATTTGCTCATCAGTAGGCTTATGGATAGCTTATCTGCTCTGGAGCACATGATCAGATCATCAACAAAACATATATGGGTTATATTCTTTCTAGAGCACCTCGAGTGGTAGTTGAAGTCTGGAATTCACTCTAGTGTCTTCAGTAATCGATTCGGGTATTCCATCACCAATACAAATAGGTAGGGAGACATTGGATCTCCTTTCCTAAGCTCCTTTTTTGCTTGAAATTTGGTCGTTAATCCTCCATTTATCAACAGAGAATAACTGACAGTTTTCACATACTCTATCATAAGTTGTACAAACTTTACAGGCATACCAAATTCAATCAGCATCATCTTTAAGAAAGGCCGCTCAACTAAATCATATGTCTTTTTTATGTCAACTTTGATCAAACATCTTGGTGAGACCCCTTTTTGATTGTATCATTTAACTAACTAATGGGCAATAATAACATTGTCAAATATGTTCCTTCCCTCGATTAATGCTGATTGAGCAGGCCCGACAATGTAGTCAATCACAGTCTTTAACTTTACCGTTATAATCTTTGCAATGAGTTAATAGATTGTAAAACAACATGCTATAGGTCTAAACTCCTTTATAAACGTAGGACTGTTACTTTGGGCAACAGTGTAACTGTAGTGCAGTTAATGCTCCTCGGTAATTTCTCATTGTCAAAGAATTCCTGTATAGCTTGTTTAATATCACCTTCAATAAGATTCCAGTATGTTTTAAAGAATTCAGCAGAAAAACCTTCTATCCTTAGTGCTTTTTCATTAGGCAAATCTTTGAGGGCCTATTCTATATTCTCTTCTGTCATTGACCTGTTGAACTCTCTTTGTTGTTCCTTTGTGAGGCAAGGCTCATTTATGGCTTTATCAATATCAATACATGGCAATTCAGCAGCACACTCCCCCATCAAAGATTTAAAGAATCTTGTAAATTCTTGCTCTATCAGTTTTGATTGAGTAATTCTGGATCCTTGATTATTGTAGATGGAACCAATTCTGTTTCTGGCTTGCCTAGCCTTAGATGCGCATGAAAAAATTTGGTATTTTGGTCTCCATCTTTTATCCACATTGCTCTAGATCCCTGTCGCATCACTTGCTCATTAATTCCTTCCCATTTTTCAATCTGCACAATCAACTCTTTCTCTTCTGAGATCAGCTAACCATTAAATGGATCCACATTAAGTTTCCCTTGAAAATTTTGCAATTGTACCCTCAAATTGTCCAGCTTTCTATCTAATGTAGATACCTCTTTGTTCAGCTGCCCTAGTTTCAATAACACTTGATAAGAAAATCATATAACCCATTATTTAAAGTAAATAAAAATAAAGGCACTTCACAACTCTATTAAATATTATATCCAATGAGACGATCCCAAATATTTTTATATTTTTAATTTAAGAAAATTAAATAGTCTTAAAAATATATGTAAAAGTTATATATATATATATATATATATATATATATATATATATATAAAAGTCAGTTTGATTCGAATTTTTTACTCAATACTAAATCAAATTAAACTAAATTTAATCATATTTCTCGTCGATTTGTTTTGATCTTCGATTTGATACGATTTAGCGATTCGACAAGTAACAACAACAAAAGTCAATACTGAAATTTCATTATCCTTCTTAAATCCTAAAACGGAAACATTGGAGATGGATTTAACATCGAGGGAATTTAGAAAATAGAAATTAGAAATGGAACATGGGAATGTCTTATTAGTTATACGGTTTGTGACAGTTCCTGGATAGAAGCCACATGTTAACTTATATGTGGACTATAGCATGTGATTAGGACCGCTCAACTATGTACATTTCACATGCTTGTCATATGTATCCTCTAATAATTGACCCAATCTAAGCTTCCTAGCCTACCTAAGTGGCATCACTAGGGAACTGCCATTTGTCCATAAAATATAACCTCAAATTATCTTTCACAATCTTTTTCTTTTCGTTTGTGTTGTTACTGATGATTCCTATTATTACCTTTTCCGGTTAACTTTAATTGATTATTTTTATGTTTTTTTTCTAAAATTTTTCTTAAAGTAAACCGCCTAAAATTATTTATTATATTTTCAATGCATGAACGAAGGTTAATATAATCGTTTTATTATTAATTAAAATTAAAAGGTCAATTTCTTAATATATATATAAAAACAGTTCAAAAATCAATTAAAAAGGACTGAAGTAAATATATTTTTTAATATACACAAGGCACGAGAATTCTTTAAATTCAATAATGTTCTTGGTCAATTAAGAGTCCTTCTTTTCCCGTTCCCGACAAATCCCTCTCTTCCTATATTTGTTTTCAAATTTAATTCCAATGTGCCATCAGTAAAAATTGTGCTCTGTTTTATTAAGAACTGTAAGAGATAATTATTGCAAATTACTCACTTCTACCTTTCATTAATTTTTTACTCTTTAAGATTTAAGTGACTTTACTTTAGAAGATTCTATCGTACTTGCTTCATGTTTAATATGATCATATCTTACATGAAATTTACTGTAAAAATTACGCGGGACAACTTATTTGGTCGCTCCTATTTAATTTATAGTCATTTTTTATAAAAATTTTTAACTTGTACCCACTTTTTAAATAACTTCAGCTCCCTTTCTCTCGCTGAGCTGAAGTTCA
>ML362994.1:0-104217 GCA_005239505.1 Nicotiana paniculata | reverse complement strand
CGTAGTCAACTGCCAGCAAAATGTATTTATTTTCCCTGGATGATGGGAATGGACCCATAAAGTGTATCCCCCATACATCAAAAATCTCTACCTCCAAGATATTATTCAAAGTCATCTTGTGCTTCCTTGTTATCGTTCCTGTTCTCTGGCACTGGTCACACTTTTTAACAAATGCGGGGGCATCTTTGAATATTGACCAAAAGAAACCAGATTGTAGCACTTTCGCTGCTATTTGATCGCCACCATGATGGCCTCCATATGGTGATGCATGACAATCATACAACACCCGTTCCACTTCTATATCAGGAATACATTTCCTCATTAACTGATCACCACATTCTTTGTACAGGTAGGGCTCATCCTAGTAGTAAAATTTCACATCGCGTAAGAACCTCTTCCTTGCTTCAGGTTCTATTTCCGGAGGAAGTACCCCACTCACCAGATAATTCACATAATCGGCATACCACAGAGGAGGGTGTTGGGTTATAGCAAAAAGTTGCTCATCAGGAAAGACTTCTTTAATGTCTCTACCCTCCTCAACATGATCATGATTTTCCAGCCTTGACATATGGTCAGCTACTTGGTTATCAGTGCTCTTTCGGTCTCTTATCTCCACATCAAATTCCTGCAACTATAAAGCCCAGCGCATCAATCTAGCTTTAGATTCTTTCTTTGTAAATAAATACCTGATTGCTGTGTGATCTGTGTGGACAATAACTTTCGTACCCACCAAGTATGCTCGAAATTTTTCAAAGTCCCACACCACAGCTAACAGCTCCTTTTTAATGGTGGTGTAATTCTGTTGTGCATCATCGAAGGTCTTACTCGCATAGTAGATGGAATAAAACACCTTGTCTTTTCTTTGGCCTAGCACTGCCCCAATTGCATGGTCACTTGCATCACACATAAGTTCAAATGGTACTGACCAATCAGATGCAACAATTATGAGGGCAACTACCAATTTCATCTTGAGCTCCTCAAACGCCTTCAAGCAGGGTGCATCAAAATTGAACTTGACATCTTTTTCCAGCAACCTTCACAACGGAGTAGCAATTTTAGAAAAATCTTTAATAAAGTGCCTATAAAATCCTGCGTGTCCCAAGAAACTATGGATGCCCTTCACTGAAATTGGTGGAGGTAATTTTTCAACTGCCTCCACTTTTGCCTTATCAACTTCGATGCCACTTTTAGATACTCTATGACCCAAAACGATGCTTTCCTGCACCATAAAGTGACACTTCTCCCAATTTAACACCAGATTCNNNGTAAACGTGGTCTTCTCCTGATCCTCTGGGCATATGACAATTTGATTGTAACCTGAGTACCCATACAGAACGCAATAATATTCATGCCTGCTAATCTGTCTAGCATTTGATCAATGAATGGGAGTGGAAAGTGATCCTTGCGGGTTGCTTTGTTGAGCCTTCGATAATCAATGCAAACTCTCCAACCCGTAACAGTGCAGGTAGGAATTAGCTCATTCTTCTCATTCTCAATCACGGTCATCCCTCCCTTTTTGGGCACACATTGAACCAGGCTCACTCAGTTGCTGTCAGAAATAGGGAAAATGATACTTGCATCTAGGAATTTTATTACTTCTTTCTTCACCACTTCTTTCATGATGGGATTTAGCCTTTTTTGCTGCTCAACACTCGGGCGATGTCCATCTTCCAAAAATATTTTATGCATGCAAAATGATGGGCTGATTCCTTTAATATCTGCAATGGTCCACCCAATTGCCTTTTTGTGCTCACGAAGTACCCTAAGCAATTTTTGTTCTTGTGTATTGGCCAGGCTGGATGAGATGATCACGGGCAATGTATCAGAGTTCCCCAAATAATCATCCCGTAAATGTGTTGGAAGAGGTTTGAGTTCCAGTTTTGGAGCTTCTTCAATAGATGGCTTAGGAGGGGTTAGAGTAACAGGCTTGTTCAACTCTTCAAATTTTCCTAGCCCGTGGAGGTAACTGCAAGATACTTCAAAAGCTTTCTCAATGTCTCCCCTTGTTCCATTCCCACAGTCTTCTTCATCCCTCACTAACACTTACTCAAGAGGGTCAACATGACTCATGTATGGAACCATTGACTCCGATTTGCTTTCCACTACAGTAATCATGGATAGCTCTTCATAGTGGACAGGTAACTTAAGTGCCTTATAATCATTAAACACCTCCACTCGATCACCAACTCGCATTGTCATCTTCCTTTCACACACATCAATGATAGCTCGGCCCGTAGCTAGGAATGGACGCCCCAAAATAAATGGGACTTCCTGATCAGGCTCATAGTCCAAGATAATGAAATCAGTAGGGAATATGAAGGAACCCACCTGAACCAGCACATCTTCAATTGCTCCCTCAGGATGAGCAAGGGAGCGATCAGCCAATTGTAAAATCATTGTTGTTGGGCGTGGTTCACCCAACCCCAATTGCTTGAACACAGGTAACGACATCAAGTTAATACTTGCCCCAAGATCGCACAAAGATCACCCGACTGCATGCTTACTAATTGAGATTTGGATAGTAAAACTACCCGGATCTTTTAATTTCTGAGGTAGCTTGCTTTGAATTCTTGAGCTAACTTCCTCTGTGAGTGCCACCGTTTCAAACTCAGTCAGCCTTCGTTTATTGGCCACAATGTCCTTGATGTATTTAGCATATTTGGGCACCTCCTGCAAGATGTCTACCAGTGGAATATTGATTTGTACCTGCTTCAAGAGGTCAAGGAACTTTTTGTATGCGGAATTATCTTTCACCTTTTTCAACCTTTAAGGGAATGGAGGGGGTGGTCTCGCAACAATTGGTGGGGGTTGCTCAGCCACCGCCTCCTTTTCTGGCTTATCGGATTCTTTCGGGTTGTCTGATGTTGATTCAATAGTGGTTGGTTCCTCATCAAAAGTTACCTGCTTCCTCTTCTTGGACTGAACTTCTTCTAATTCCTTCCCATTCCTCAATGATATAACATTAACAAATGCTTTAGGATTAGCTTCAGTGTCACTTGGAAGAGCCCCCATTGGTCGGGTATTTTGAGAACTGAAGAGTTGCCCTACTTGACGTTCTAAGTTTCTCATTGCTACAGTCTGGGCTTGGTGATCAGCCATTATTTTCTAATTGACAAGTTGGTCATTCATCATTCTCTTCATAATCTCCTCAAGGCTTGCCGATGGTTCAACCTGAGGTGGTTTGTACTGCTGTTGAGGTGCTGGATGTCTGTAGTTATGCTGAGTGCTTTGATTTCCACCCCAAGAGAAGTTTGGGTGGTTTCTCCAGTTGGGGTTGGGGTTATAAGTGTTTCCATATTGATTTGATTGTCCCCTATTCGCGTTACCCACAAAGCAGACAGACTCTGGATTAACTGGGCATAAATCACTCGAATGACCTTCTCCATTGACTTCACAAAATACCTGAATCTGTTGCATTGGTTGGGCTTGTTGCACTGGTTGAGAGTGTTGCTTGTTAATGATCAGGTTCATCTGATTGACTTGGTTAGTCAATGTGGAAATTTGGGCTGACAATGCTGACACCACATCTAGTTCAAGAAACCCTGGTGACTTTGGAACCACATTTCTCCCCATCTCACCTTGCCAGTCTGGATTGCTTTTGGAGAATTTATTCAGTAATGCAAATATTTCATCATAATTCTTCTCCAACATCTGACCTCCGGTTGCTGCATCTACCACAATTTTCGTTTGCGGATGGAGTCCCTCAATGAAAGTGTGAACTAACACCTCGTTTGTCTGATTGTGATGAGGACAGTCTCAGAGTATCCCCTTGAAGCTTTCCCATGCTGAATATAAGAATTCACTTGTTTTCTGTCTAAAGGAGACTATCTCACTCCTAATCTTTGCGATCTTTCCTGAAGGGAAAAACCTTGCCAGAAATTTTCTCGCCAGATCGTTCCATGTTGTGATGGAATTAGCTGGTTCTGCCTTCAGCCATCGCTTTGCTTCGCCCAATATAGAGAATGGGAAAAGCGTGAGCCTCACATAATCTGGCGTGACCCCGTTAGTGATATAAGTATCAGTAATCTCCAAGAAGTTCAGAATGTGTTGCTGTGGATCCTCGTGTGGAAGACCCAAAAACTACCCGTTTGCGTGAAGTAGTTGGATCATGCTCTGTTTCAGCTCAAAGTGCCCAGTGATTCTAGGTTTCACGATGCTGGAGGTGACATTAGCAATACTGGGCATTCCCACCTCCTGAACAACCATGTGTTGTTCCTCAGCCATGTTCACAGGAGCTCGGATGAAGTCCTGAATATTGTCTGTATCTCTTGCTTCTCGCAATCTCCTGTGATATGATCTCTCAGGTTCGGGGTCAAAGCCGTCAAGTCTATCCTGGCTTCTGACCCTACGCATTCACTCAAAGTTCCTGAGATTACAGCAAAAAACATGTGACGTTAGACTCAATGAAATAAACAATTAAAGCAAATAACTAAAAAGTAGTCTATATTCAAGTCCCCGGCAACGGCGCCAAAAACTTGTTGGTCCCAAACGCACACGAAAGTATACGTGGTCGTAGCAAGTAATATAATATTAAATCGAATGTCGAACCCACAGGGACTTGCGTAAACTACTTGTTGAATCACTCCAATTGTTATTTAATCGAGCCAAAATAAAATCCAGGAATGTGACTAATTTATACTATGATTCTATGAACTAACTAATTATCAAGTAACAAGAATATTGTTATGTGTATTTAGTAGAGACNAAATATTCCAGGGTTGTGATCAATTCACCACTCGTATTGCATTCTAATTAACTCTCCCTTTCATATAATTCACTCATGGTTGCTAATTAATCGATAATTGCTCTCGTAGACTTCTCCCGAAGTACTACTCGCCTATTCTCAATATATTAACGCCTATATTCCTATGAAATTGATCTATTAGAATGCACTAAGATTATGATGTTTAATTAAGCACGGTGACTAGGTATATTCCTATCCTAACCACACATTCGCTCCCCTGAAGGGTTAAGATCACGCTCTCTTAAATTCTTCTGTAATCTATATACGGCTTTCCCAAGCATAACATAGATAGTATATAGAACCAAATTGTTGGCCAAACAATTAAGCAATTAAACGCAAAATTGAAGAAACAATCATATATTGAGCGAACTATAATCAACGTTAAGTTAATGTCGAATAACAATATTCATGGCTAAACCACAACCCCAGAACAATGGGTGTTTAGCCACTCATACTAGAATCAAATAATTGCATAAATTTTTCATAAATGGAAAATACTAGATTAAGATGAAGAAAACTGATAATATTTTGCTTCCTCAATGATCTTGTGTGTATATTCTCTCCAAAAATGGCATCCTCCTCTCAAAGTTGTGTTTTTGGGTCTATAGAAGAAACATCGGCATCGGAATCACGAATATGGGCCAAATAAACCAAACACTCTTTCTCCACCATGCGGCGAGCCTTGGCATATGAAATTACCCGGCTGGGAGAATGACCAGGGGTCCCTTTCCATTCTAATCGAGGCAACCCCGACAATGATAAGGTAACTGTCTTGGCGTGACAGTCTAAGATGGCATAATAGGCCGACAACCAATCCATGCCCAATATAACGTCAAAATCAACCATGTCTAGAAGTAAAAGATCCACACTAGTTTCAAGACTTTTTATGACCACCACGCACGAACGGTATACTCGATGTACCACAATAGCATCCCCAACCGGTGTAGACATAGAAACAGGAACACTCAAGGAATTACGAGGCACATTCAAATACGAGGCAAAATAGGATGAAAAATACGAGTAAGTAGACCCCGGATCAAACAAAACTGAAGCAGCTCTATCACAAATTAAGATAATACCTGTAATAACAGCATGAGGACTCTTCCTCAGGCCTGGATGGAAATGCATATAGTCGGGGCTGGGCCCCACCACCCTGAACTGCGTCACCAGGAGGACCCCTGACATGTGGTCCTCCATCTCTAGCGGGCTGGCCACCACCTCTAGCATGCTGACCTCCACCTCTAATATTCTGACCTCTACCTCTGACTACCTAACCCCTACCCCTGGCTGGCTGGGCAGGTGGTGCTGCAGCTGGTGCCGGAACTATGGCATGCGAATTCTGATACTGAGGCTGATTACCCAAGAATTTCGGACAAGATCTTCAAATGTGTCCATACTCACCACACTCATAACAACCATCCTGATACTGAGGCTGACCCTGAAGAGTCGGCTGACCACAATAATAACTCTGGAGATGAGGTGCTCTGATCGGGGCTGACTGATCAGGATAAGGCAAGTAAGAGCCACGACCTCCTGAAGCACCATGGGACATATGAAGTGTTGAATTAGATGGCATGGAATATTGGCCTCTACCCTGAGTATATCCGCCCCCAGACGAGGCACCGCTGAATCTACCGGAATGGTGAGTTCTTTTGTCTGACCCCTGACCTCCCATCCCAAGAACTGACTCAACCCTCCTAGCTATATTAGCTGCATACTGAAGAGAAATCTCGAACCCTGTTTCCTTGGCCATCTGCAACCTAATGGGCTGAGCAAGGCCATCAATAAATCATCTAATCCTCTCCCTCTCTGTGGGCAATATAAGAATATCATGTCTAGCCAGATCCACAAAACGAGTCTCATACTGAGTCACAGTCATGTTACCCTGCTGGAGTCGCTCAAACTGACGACGCTTATCCTCTCGAGTAGTGACCGGTAAGAACTTCTCCAAAAAGAGATGAGAGAACTGATCCCAAGTTAGAGTAGGTGATCCAGCTAGCTTAGTCAACAAATAATCTCTCCACCATTGCTTGGCGTAAGCAGTCATCTGAAAAGCTGCAAAGTCGACCCCATTGGTCTCCAGAATACCCATATTACTCAACACCTCATGACATCTATCCAGATATTCCTGTGGATCCTACGAAGTAGCACCACTGAAATGGACAAGAAATAGCTTAATGAACCTGTCAAGTCTCCACAAATCATCTGAGACATGGCTGGCCCATTAGCGTGCGGCACTGCTGCAACTGGCTGAATTACCCCAACGGTACTGATCACTGGAGTCTGAACCTGAGGAGTGGTCTGAACTAGAGTGTGGGTGGCAGGAGTCTGGACCCCGCCTCCAGCCTGAGATACGGCTGTTGCAACAGGGAATGTGCCCGTATGGGCCACACTCTCCATGAAGCCCACTAAACGATCCAAAGCATCCTGAATGACCGGGGTGGCAATAAACCCCTCAGGAACCTGAGCTGGCCCCGCTGGAACAGTCTGAGTCGGAACCCCCTCATCAATCTCAATCTGAGGTTCCGCAGCTGGGGCTGCTGCCTGAGCAACGGGCTGAGTCCTGCCCCTGCCTCAGCCTCTAGCGCGGCCTCGGCCTCTACCCCTAGTAGGATCTGTTGCTGCTGGAGGACCGGAATGCTAGTCAGTGAAAGATGAAGCACGTGTTCTCGTCATCTGCGAGAGAATAGAAGAATCTAATCAGTATTTGGGATACAAGAATCGCATGATAGAGTAGAAATAAAAAAAGAGTTGTTTCCTAACTCAATAGCCGCCAAAAGATAAGTACAGACGTCTCCGTACCGATCCTTCAGAATCTACTAAGCTTGTTCGTGAATTGTGAGACCTAAGCAAATGAATCGGGTAAGTGTTCTGAATGATATAAAATAGTGTGTGTAAAAATAGGAGAAGACTCTCGAAATCTGCGAACGCCGGCAGATGTACCTCGTGTCTCCAAATGAATCGGGTGGTCGTCCTGAAATCCTCTACTGCTGACTAGCACCTGGATCAGTGCAAAGAGCAAAGAGTGTAGTATCAGTACAATCGACTCCATGTACTGAGTAAGTGTCAAGCCTAACCTCGACGAAGTAGTGACGAGGCTAAGTCGGGCTTCAACAATATAATCGATAACAAATATAAATAATAAAGCCAGCAGGAAGTCTAAACAAATAATAAATAAGTGATGCAACAAAATAAATCAACTCAGCTATAACCAATCCTCAAATAACTCTTCAAAATTCTAAACTTTAACTTTGAATAAAAGTAGTTCCAAAATATGAAAATAGTAATACAAAATAGAAAGTTTCAAATCTTTGTTTTTCAAAAAAAAAACAGTAAAAATAAACATTTAGCTTTTCAAAACAATTATTTCCTTTGAAAATCAGTAAAAACAAAAATAAATGCCCTCACTTATCGCTATTTGTTGCGGCGTGCAACCCGCTCCCACCTGTCCTCCCTTATTGCTCCTCCCTGAAATATCATCCTTATTACTCCTGTTGCAGCGTGCAACCTGATCCCACATGTCCACCCTTATCACTCCTTGTTGCGGCGTGCAACCCGCTCCCACCAGACATATCATATCAATTTATTTAAGATTTCACAAATTCAGGCCAAGCCTTTCACAACACTTTTGTCGCAACAATTATAAATAATAAACTGCATTATTCTCATAACTTCATCAATAACCTCTCAATCATGAAACCAACAGGAATATCAAATACAAATACCTTTAATTCATACGAACAATACCAAACCTCTCAACCATGTTTATATCACTAGGAAACCAACTCAAACAACCAATACTCTTTCCAAATAGTCACAACAATAACTAACAACAATTCAACCAGGTCAAATAGTCATAGAAATAATAATAAACATATAAAAGTTAAGACAATGATCAAATAAGTGGGGAACGAGAAAGGATCATGTTTAACAGACAATTTGGGTGGTGCATAGATACTCGTCACCACACCTATACACCACGCCCATGCATTTCACATATCAAACAAGTGGGGAGTCCTATTCCCTCAAGCCAAAGTTAGACCAAACACTTACATCAATTCCGCAGGCCACTCACTGCTAATTATTGCTTTTCCCTATGAATTCACCTCTAAATTGCTCGAATCTAATCAAAATTAACTTAATATCATTAACTAATGCTAAAGGAACTAACTTTATTGAAAATATAATTTTTTCTAAGTTTTCTCAAAAAAAGTCAAAACCCGACACCGGACCCGCTTGGTCTAAACTCGGAGTTCGGACCAAATTACGTTCACCCATTCACCCACGAACCCAAATATGCTATTAGTTTTGAAATCTGGCCTTAATTTGATATAAAAATTGATTTTTACAAAACTCCCTAATTCTACCCAAAACCTAGATTTTTACAATGAAAATCCTTTGTTTTTTCTGTAAAAGTGATACAAAATAGTAAGGAATTGAAAGAACAAGGTTTGAAATTGATTACCTATGAATTGGGGATGAAGATTGCTGAAGAAAAATCGTTTTTAGGGCTGGAACTTCGAAATTTGGAGAAGAAAGTGTTATGCCCGTTCTTTAACAGGTATTTATATTAGCTGGGCTGGGCAACTGTGCGATCGCAGATAAAGATGTACGATCGCACAGGGTAAGGAAAATTGGGTTGTGCGATCGTGGGAGAAAGAGTGCAATCGCACAGTACAAATTTTGGGGCCCCCTGAGCTTGCACTGTGTGATCGCGGATAAGGCCTTGTGATCGCACAGGGTTCCAAACAGGCCTTCTAAAATTTACTTTGTGCTATCGCGGACTTTCCTATGCGATCGCACAGAGCAATTACCTGGACACCAGAAAACTTAAAACCAGCAATCACTTCAAGTGCAAAAACATCTCGTGGCCTACCCGAAACTCACCTGAACCATCGTGGCTCTAAATAAATGATGCACGCAAGTCTAAAAATATCATACGGACTTGGTCGTGTGATAAAATCATGAAAATAACATGTAAATCTATGAATTAACCTCAAAATTCATCATTTTCATCAAAAACTCTTAAAGTTCATAACTTCTCAACCGGATGTCCGAATCACGTCAAACGAACTCCGTTTTTCACCAAATTTCACAGTTAACCTCTAGATATCATAACAAAGTTGTACTGGGCTTCGGAACCAAAATACGGACCCGATATCAATGATTTTTAGTATTATTTCTTTTCTTTAATTCATGAACATTTCAGCAAAACAATTTCTTTTAAAAATTGATTTCTAAAGCTTGGGACCTCGGAATTTATTTTCGGGCATACGCCCGAGTCCCATATTTTACCGCAGACCTCCCAGGATTTTCGGAACACTGATTCGGGTCCATTTACTCAAAATGTTGACCAAAGTCAACTTTTATCAAATTTAAATTCTAAAAATTACTATTTCTCATATTTTCACATAAAAGCTTTCATGTTTCACGTCCGGAATGCGCACGTAAATCGAGGTATTTAATTTTAGTCTTTTATGGTTATTTAGCATGGAACGGAGTCTAATTTTATAAATTACCCCTTGGGTCATCACAAGGTAAGAGGCTAAGGAATACTTCGGAATCACGAATCATTCGAGTTTTTTCTCTCCGCTTTCCTTTAATCTGTAGTTTAATGCTTTTGAATATTACTATGATTGTTAATACAATTTTGAGTATCTAATTTGTTATATATGGTTTTGATATAACCTTTTTTAAGATAAATGCTCATTATGTTTTTATATAATTGAACCATTAGATTTCTCTACTTGTTCAACTATATGTTTCTGTTGTTGATTGAATGGCCATCAATTGATCGTGCTTATTTAGTATGTATTACTTGAGAAGTACATATTTAGGTAGTTGTTGAATAACATCACTCCTAACGTATGTGAGAGATCAACACGTAGGGTTTAAAGGCGGGATTAGAGATAACGAAACCTTGGTGCGATCATAGTGAGTGGTGAATTAGTGCCAGCTAGCGTAGTTCGTGAGAATATGTCTAGTAAATTGTGGTAGTTTCTCGAGAAATAATTACGACACCCGAAGTACTCATAATCGGTAGAGAATACTTAGGTGAAATTATAGAAGACGTAACGGGAAGGAATCCGCCAATTGGGAAAATTATAACTCTAGGCCTCCTTAATCATTTCTCCAACTCGTAGTATCTCTAGTTGTTAATTTACTACTTTAATTTGTTATTTAATTAGTTAGATATAAGAATATTAATATTTATAACTTTGGACTTGTTCAAGCTTGTCTTATTAGTGATAGGCAACAGTTGTATCTTAACCTTAGTTCTCTATGGGATTCAACTCCGAACTTTTAGACCGGATTAAATGTACAGCGACCGCTTATCCTTTTTAAGACTAGAGTTGGGTGTGCCGCTACCGGGGAACTAACGATGTAGTTATAGTTGTATATATTGTTAGGTTTCAAGTTAGAACTTTTATTTTGTTTTATTTTATTTTATTTTTTTATTTTATTATAACTGTTGATTTGAGAAAGATGACATCTTGGAATTATGGAAATTTAGGTGTATATAATTCTACTATTGATCCTCATAAATATTGTGAAGGAAACTATTTGTGTCAAAATTATCAAAATATTTCCGAGAGCGAGTTATGTTCACCAACTCAATCTTATTTATGGAATGTGTGTGATATGTGTGGTGGTAAAAATGGTCACTTTTATGGTTGTGCTTATATTTCTTATCCTCCCCCAACCCCTTAATATGATGGTTCTACTTTTTCTTGTGAAGTTAATAGGAACAAAGAACCTGGTGATGCAGACCTGAAGGAGATCAAGGATATGTTAAAGTGCCGTCTGGAACAAAATAATGCGAAACAACTGCAGATACAAAGGCAAGAGGCAACTATTGGCAACTTGGAGGCTCAAGTGAGTCAAGTGGTTGAAACTTTTAATGCTCAGTAAGCCAATTTCTGGGATAGTAGCCAAGAAGAGCGTGAATTTGAGGTGATAATTGAGGAGGTAAGATTAGAACATCAATAACCTAGCCAACTACAATTTGAGGACGTCGATGTTGAAGAAGTGAGACTAGAGTCAGCCAAGGACATTGAGGATATAAATTTTGTTGACTCTAGTATCATTGATGTTGAGGATGCTGAAAGTCCTGAAGTTCATGTGTTTGAGCGCATTGGTCCTCACTCCAAATATTTTTTCACATTGTGCTTGGATGATGATATGGAAATATAATCATCCGAGCCGACTGAGGAGTCAAGGAATGAGGAACAAGGTGCCTACATTCTGGAATTTTTCTTGCCAGAAAGACAGGACTACACACCTCATCTAAAAGCCAAGAAGTGTAGAATAGTACAATGGTTGCTTGGGCCAATTAGCTTTGTTCCACCACCCCGGGATCATAATCATAAGCTTGAATCAAAACTTGAGGTTCAATTCATAAGCTCGCGGTGGAGGTAGAGAGTGGTTCATGTCGTGCCGCGACGTTAAATCAGGCGCTTATTGGGAGGCAGCCCAACTTTACCGCTTTCTTTTATTTTTAGTTTTTTTATTTTATTATTATATTATTTTTGTAGTGTAGTTTTGATTTTTTTAGGAGCATATATAAGCATAGTTATTGGAAGGATGCAACAACAAGCGAGATGGTTAGAACTAAGTGTAGGGTGCCTGCACAAAGGAAAATACCCGAGAGAAGTCTGAGTATCCCATGAGCTGCTAGTGCTTCGACCTTTGGCCTACTAGGGAGTTTCTTTTACCCTCTTATTATTTATGTTGTGCATTGGGGACAATGCAAAATATTAAGTGTGGGGTGAGGAGATTGTCTGGGTGACTTTCTATTCTATTTTAGTTGTGTTAGTTTAATTGATAATTTTTTTTTGGATTTTTCCCAACGATGGATCTCCTAGATAGTTTTCTTGAGGGATTAAAACGTGTCTTTTATTTTCCTTAGGTAGTAATAATCCCCCATATATTTTCTTAGTGCCCCAGTTCTTTTCCATGTGATGTAACTTGAACCGGGTAGTAGTTTTAAAATTATTTTTTATTTATTTATTTATTTTAGAGTGGTACATAGGAAATAAAGGAGAAGGACTGATGTGATTTGAACCTTTTGACTTGTTTGATGGTTGCATACTTAGGTTCTGGCATGTGTTTCACCTTCCCTTAACTTTAAATATATGATGATGCCTTGGTAAAAATGAATGGCATGTGGTATAACTCCAATGTCTCGTTTGCTTGAGTTGTGTTCACTTTGTGCTTTATACTTAATATATCTCTTGGCTTTGTGAATACTTGTTTGATTGATAATGGGACCGTTCTTAGGGGGTCATGTTCCATGTGTGAAGTGAGTTCTTTGTCTAGTCCATGTTATTGCATTTGAGTCTAGAACTTGCCCGGAATGTAAATTGAATCGAAATCCTAGGTGTTGCTTGGTTTGAAAAGTAGAGTTAGGCTTTCTTTGATCTTTTTGAGTTTTTTTCTTATCACAAATAAAATCATCCTTAGTTACCCTTTTGAGCCTATAAGTCTTTATTTTGGCACCCGCATTACAAGCCTATCCCCTTTTATTCTTAATTGAGTTATTTTGATCCTTATACCTCTTAAAACAATTGAATTGTAAAGAGAGTGCTAAAAAAAGTAATGAGGAAACTTGGGGTAGCTTTTGAGTGGAACCAATAGAAGGAAGAAATGTGCACTTGTGCTTTAAATAAAAATCCACTAGAGGGAAGAATAATTGAATAAATAGAGGTTTCTTATTTTTTCTAGTGGATGTGATATGAAGTAGTGTGTAAAGAAGAAGGAAGAATATTTTGGGGTGAACTATCTTGTGATGATTGAAGTGGATTGAAGGAATTGCGCTTAAAAATTGAATACGTGATGTGTTAAAGTTCTTAGTAGGATTATCCACTATATCCCAAATATATATTACCTATCCCTTAGTCCACATTACAACCATAATAAGTCCTAGTTGATTTTGGATTGAGCGGGCCTACATTAGTAGAGGTTTACATAAGGGGCAAGCATATGGTAACTTTTTGCGTGCATGTGACTTCTTTGAGAGTGTGAGTGATTTTTCTTCATATGTGTGAGTCCTTAAACTATATCCAATCATGTGATTTGGATGTGTGGACTGCTTACTCTTTATTTTATTGTGAGGGCACATGATTTCATAAAGGATAGGTATATTAGACCTCTCTATTAGATTAAGTATTCAAGCTTCGAGTGCATTGTGACATTGAGTTAGTTTTCGAGGTTAGAGTTGTTATAATCACTGTTGTTCATGTATTGGATGGTTTGAAATTGAGCATAAGTATGGGACGTGTATTTTGACAGAATATGCTAGAGTTTAATTGTTTCCATCAACCATGGTCATAGGTGTAGTGTGTTGTAAATGTGTGGCTTGTTGGGTCCGTGATGAGGAAGTGTTTAGTTGGTTGACTCGAGGGCGAGCAACATTTAAGTGTGGAGTGTTGATGTTGTGCGATAATTTCATATATTTTTATGTTATTTACCATACTTGCTTGTTGTTTGGATGCTAATTTGTGCGGCAAATACGCTTAATGGAGCTTATTTCATGTGTAGGAATGCTTGGAGCTGAATTGGAGAAAAGTTGCATAAAATGGTACCTCAGGGCTACAAAATGGAGTAATAAAAGAAGACATGCAAAGCAACGAAAATTTAGTACCATAGACAGTGCCTTGTGCCGAAAAGACAGTGCTACAGAGAGTGCCTGGCGCCGAAAAGACAGTACTACAGATAGTGCCTTGCACCGAAATGACAATGCTACAGACAGTGCCTTGCACCGAAATGACAATACTACAGGCAGTGGAAGGCACCACGAATGCCATCCGAAAAGAAGTTTAAGTCCCCATTAGTATTGGACATGTAAATTCGGCCATTACCCTATAAATACCCCTAAAAGTTAGTTTTTGAAGGGCCAGACATCATTAGAGAGGCAAGAGGCTAAGGAATACTTCGGTAGCACGAATCATTCGAGTTTTTTTCTCTCCGCTTTCCTTTAACCTGTAGTTTAATGCTTTTGAATATTACTATGATTGTTTATATAATTACGAGTAGCTAATTTGTTATCTAGGTTTTTGATGGAAATTTTTGTAAGATAAATTTTCGTTATGTTTTTATATAATTGAACCATTAGATTTCTCTACTTGTTCAACTACATGTTTCTGTTTTTGATTGAATGACCATCAATTGATCGTGCATATTTAGTGTGTATTTCTTGAGAAAGAGTACATATTTAGGTAGTTGTTGAACAACATCACTCCTAATGTATGTAAGAGATCAATACGAAGGGTTTAAAAGCAGGATTTGAGATAACGAAACCTTGGTGCGATCGTAGTGAGCGATGAATTAGTGTCAGCTAGCGTAGTTAGAGAGAATATGTCTAGTAAATTGTGGTAGTTGCTCGAGAGAGAATTATGACACCCGAATTACTCACGATCAGTAGAGAATACTTAGGCGAGATGTAGTAGGAAGGATTCTGACAATTGGAAAAATCATAACTGTAGACTTCCTTAATCTTTTCTCCAAACCCGTAATATCTCTAGTTGTTAATTTACTACTTTAATTTGTTAGTTAATTAGTTAGATATAAGAATCTTAATATTTATATCTTTGGAATTGTTCGAGCTTGTCTTCTTGGTGATAGTCAACAGCTGTATCTAAACCTTAGTTCTCTGTGGGATATGACTCCGAACTTTTAGACCGGATTATATTTGCAGCGACCACTTATCCTTTTTAGGACTAGAGTTGGGCGTGATCATTTAACTTCCGCCGTTCTTTTGCAAAATTAATGATAGTTTATTGGATTAAGATTCACATCACTTTCAAGTTTTGTAATTGAAAAATAATCATTACCACAAAACTTTAAAAATTTTAAATAGAGATTTCAAGACATTAGCACGGCGGGTTAAATATAAATTTAAAACTTCATAATCATGACTATTTTTTAGTTATAAAGAGTTAAAAAGTGACTAGCTCGAACTATTAATACTACATTTGAGGGGGGGGGGGGATGGGTGGCTACTGTGTGAATAGGGTAGGACTCTAGAATTTAATATTTGGCCAAGCTTCTTTTTTGTCAAAAGTAGTTTGTTTTAGTCAATAGTGCTTTTTCAAAGTTAAGATATTTGGTCAAACATTTACAAGGGAAAAATGTGCTTTTAAGTAGAAGTAGAAAAAGTAATTTTCCCTAAGAAAAATCTTTTTTGAAACTATTTTAGAGAAAATACACGTAGAAGTACTTTTTAAAAGTTTGACCAAACACTAATTAATGCTCAAAGCATTTTTTAAATTAATAAGTCAAACTCAAAATGCTTTTCACCAAAAGTACCTTTTAAAAAGTAATTTTAAGAAAAATATTTTTTTGAATAAACTAATTGTAGAACCTTAGCCAAATAGACTAAGACTAGCCCGTACTATTAGGGGTCATTTGGTAGAGTGTATAAGAATAATACTGAATATGATGTATTAGTAATGCAGCTATTAGTTATGCTGGTATTAGCTATGCTGACATATTTATTATCCATTGTTTGGTTTGATGTATTAAAGCATTACACAATTTCTAAAAGAATTGTTTGTTTACAAATATTTTCTCATAATAGTCCATCACTTTATCTTTTTAAAAGAAACATATGTTGAAGAATGTTTGTATATGAAAAAGGTTTAAAAATTATTTTATTTGTCTACCTATATTGTAATATAGAACTTAATATTTATTTTAAAAAAATATGCTAAGTATTTATTTATTTACTAGGGATATAATTTTATTTCCACTTTCTTGGATTATTTCAAACTTGCATTATATAATAGAATATTTTAATAAAGTACAAAATTTTGAAGGACATTTTTGTCTTTAACTAAGTTAATGCATGCATTAAAGCCCATTACATTGTTAATACTATAGTTTCTTATGCACTAGTTATGCATAGGATAATACCAAATATGGTGTATAACTAATACTTGCATAACTAATGCATAGGTTTAAAAAGTATACCAAACAAAGTATTATTAATACACAAAGCTAATGCATGCATTATTTACCTAATGAATCCTACCAAACAACCCCTAAACTATGTTGGTTATACCTATGGGTGTCAAATGGGGAGAAATTCAAAAATAGCCAGCTTTACAAGCGGTCATTCAAAAATAGCCACAGTTCAAAAGTAATCGAAATTTAACCACTATTCAAGTAAAGATAAATCTGAACGAAAAAATTGTTCAAAATCCGAAAAATACTCTAGTATAATATACTGGAACTCCAGTATAATAAACTGTAGTTCCATCATAAGTATACTGGAACTCGAGTATATTATACTGGAGTTCCAGTATAATATACTAGACTTCCAGCATAATATACTAGAGTTCAATATAATATACCGATCCAGCATAATATGCTGGAAGTTCATACACATCTGCTCCAATCTCCAATATATTATACTGAAACTTTCCGCGTGTAACGACCCGGCTGGTCGTTCCGAGAGTCATAGCCCTGTTTCCCCCATTTCTTCTTCTTTGTGTGTTGTTCAGTCTTATTATGGTGTCTCGGGTTGGTTGGCTCGGGTTCGGAGTGATTTTTGAGTGGAATGAGATACTTAGTCTTTTGAGCTCGGATTAGGGTTTTTATGGTTCCGATAGTTTTGTTAGATGATTTTTGACTTAGGAGTGTGTACGGAACATAATTTGGAGGTCCGTGAATTAGGCTTGAATTGGTGAAATTTGAAATTTGGTGATTTCTGATCGGCAATGAAAAATTAGTTATCGGGGTCGGAATGGAATTCGGGAAATTGAAATGGGTTCGTAGTGTCAATTGTGGCGTGTGTGCAAAATTTAAGGTTATTCGGGCATGGTTTGGTTGGTTTCGGCATCGTTGGCGAATTTTGAAAGTTTAGAAATCCTTAGGCTTGAATTCGGGGTTAAATCGGTGTTTTGGTGTTTCTTTGTGTAATCCAAGGGTTCAAATCAGTTTGTAGGTTGATATATGACTTGTTAGTATTTTTGGTTGAGGTCCCGAGGGCTACAAGATGATTTCGGATGGTTAACGAAAAGTTTGGAATTTAGATGGTGCAACTGAAGCTGCTGCTTCTGATGTTTCCGCACTTGCGGATAGGGGAACGCAGGTGCGAGGTCGCAGATGCGGTATGGTAATCGCAGATGCGGAATTGGATGGCTAAGGGAAGAACCGGAGATGCGGTGGGTTTAACGCATCCTGCAGGCCCGCATGTGCGGTTCCTGGGGCGCAGATGATGTCTTGGCCTTTTAAGTGAAAACCGCAGGTGCGGTTGGTTGGACCGCAGAAGCGGTTGTGCAGGTGAGTGTCAGAGGCCGCAGATGCGGTAATGCCTGGGCAGAAGGTATAAATTGAACCCTTTGTGAATTCTGGTCATTTTTCACAATTTCAACTCGGTTTTTGGAGCTTTTGGAAGGTTTTTGTCACGATCAGAATTCCCACTGTTGCGACCGTGATGGCGCCTAACGCTGCACTTGCTAGGCAAGCCAACATTAGAAGTTTACAACTTAAGAATCTTACGAAATACTAAGAATTTCTACAACTCAAGTCATAATAAGTAAAGTAAGAAACAAAACTTGCATAAATATAAATGTGCAGGCGAAATCTATATGTCTAGCTACCTCGGGTCTGGTGTCACAATTCACGGACTACTAAGAATAACTACAAATATTTGGCTCAAATGAAGAAATACAATTGCTTATGAAACTAAAGGAAACATTATATTAAAAACCAAGGAGGGGACTCTAGGAATCTGCGGACGTCGGCAGATCTACCTCGGGTCTCTTACGCAATGCCAACTACAATCTCAGAGTCAGTTCGGACCGATACCTGGATCTGCACAGAAAGTGCAGAGTGCAGCTTTTGTACAACCGACCCCATGTACTGGTAAGTATCGAGCCTAACCTCGTCGAAGTAGTGACGAGGCTAGGACATGACACCCACATATAACCTGAACAGTATAATCATACTAGAGGCAACAACAGTAATTAAGGTAACAAAATAGAAAATAATGGGAGGGGACATACAACGGGGTATTACAAAATAATGAGTGAGAATAATGAAAAGACAAAATTAAACAGAAATCCTCCAATGAATTAAGTAATTAAACAGCAAGGAAAACTGCACGACATCACCCTTCGTGCTTTAACTCTCAACCTCACCAATAAATAAATGGAACATTACGACATCACCCTTCGTGCCTTAAACCTCTCATAATATACACGGCATCACCCTTCGTGCTTTATCACTCATAAATCATGGAACGACATCACCCTTCGTGCATTAACACTCACATATCATGGCACGCCATCACCCGTCGTGCTTTACATTCTCCCTCACAATATAAATAATGCACGCACAACATCACCCTTCGTGCTTTACACTCCTCCTCACAAATCACAGAAATCAACAACAGATAGATAGGAATATCACAAAGAAACTAGTATTTTATCCATAATTAATATCACAAAATAAATCTCAACCTTAAATCAATATTCAAAAATTACCAAATCTCAATAAAATCAGATATAAGTCACCCAACATTTCAGATAACACGCTAAGCATGGATAGTGGAATTTAAGGCCATAAAATGGACAAGAATAGAATTTTATTCGCATGCTATGAATCGACAACAATGCATAGATGCTCGTCACCTCACCTATACCTCGTATTTAACAACCAAACACATAGCAAGTAAACACATAATACCTATTCCCTCAAGCTAAAGTTAGACACGACACTTACCTCAATTGGCAGATCACTCACTGCTCAAGAACTGCTTTTCCCTTAGAATTCACCTCCAACCCACTCGTGTCTAGTCACAAATAGCTTAATACCATCATTTATCGCTAAAGGAATCAGCTTTAATGAATAATTACTGATTTCCCAAATTTTCCCCCAAAAAAGTTAAAATCTGACCCCGGACCCGCTTGGTCCAAACTCGAGTTTCGAACTAAAATCCGTTTACCCATTCACCCCCGAGCCCGAATATATAAATAGTTCCGGAATCCGACCCCAAATCGAGGTCTAAATCCCAAGTTTGTAAAATTCCCAATTCTCCCAAAATCCCTAATTTCTACCCTTAAAAAGCAAAATTAAAGACTACGAATTCATTAAATGATGATGGAAATCGAAGAAAACAAGTTAAAAGGTGCAAACCTATGATTGGGTGTCGAAATCCCTCTTCAAAAATCGCACTAGGTCGAGTTCTATGGTTGAAAAATGAAATTTGGGACTAAGTCCCGATTTTGGATTCTGTTTAAAGCACTGGACATGCCTTCATCGCGTTCGCGAGAGGCCTGTCGCGATCGCGAAGCTATGGCTCTATAGGCCTATGCGTTTGCAAGTTAACCCACGCGTTCACGAAGGTATTCTCCTCCCAAGCCTCAGCGTTCGTGTAGAAGGTTACTGACCCCCTCCCCCAGGTCCCTTAAACCATCGCGTTCGCGGGAGACTGATCGCGTTCGCAAAGGGTACCACCCCCAATGCTTCGCGTTCGTGACCAGTCCTTCACGTTCGCGAAGAAAAAAGTCTCCCTCATACAATTTTACTCTTCGCGTTCGTGTGAGAACCTTTGCGAACGCGAAGAAGGAAACTAGCAAGTGTTGAAGCTGCAAAAAGGCAGAATTTCCAAAGTCCAAAACATCCCGAAGCCTATCTGAAACTCACCCGAGCCCTCGAGGCTCCAAACCAAACATGCACACAAGTATAAAAACATCATACAGACTTGATCGCGCGACCAATCGCTAAAATAACACCTAAAACCACGGATTTAGCATCAAAATCAATGAAATTCTCAAGAACACTTAAAGTCTCTATTTTCTCAACCGTGGATCCAATTCACGTCATTTAAACTCCGATTTTTGCCAAATTTCACATACATGGTTTAAATATTATAACGGACCTATATCGGGCTCCGAAGCCAAAATACGGTCCCTATACCATTAAAATCAAGCATTAAGCACATACTTTAAAACCATAGATTTTTCTGAAATTCAATTTTAGTCAAAAATTCATTTCTCGGGCTATGGATCTCAGAATCCGATTTCGGGCATACGCTCAGATCCCATATTTTGCTACGGACCCACCGGGGTCATCGGAACACGGGTCCAGGTCCGTTTACTCAAAACGTTGACCAAGGTCAACTAAAATCACTTTAAATTTCCAGATAATATTATTTCTTCTATTTTTCATATAATTGCTTTCTAGAATTACGACCGGACTACGCACATAAATCGAGGAGGAAAATTATAAGATTCTTAAAGCTCATAAGCATGGAATAAAGTCCTAAAACACAAGATGACCCCTTGGGACAACACAATCTCCACCTCCAAAACAAACGTTCGTCCTCGAACGGACATAGAAAAGTACCTGAACTGGTGAACAAGTGGGGATATCTACTCCGCATGTCCGGCTCGGACTCTGTCACGACCCATTTCTGAAGTCGTGATGGCGCCTGTCGTGGAATCAGGCAAGCCACCCATTTTATCTAACTAAATACAATTTCCAATAAAATATCCTTCTTAACAAGTCTGTGGGTAAAAATAATAATAAATCAAATTTTGGAAACCAGTTTATGAAATTCAAAACCCAAATCCTAGTAACCCCGGATCTAGTGTCACACAGTCATGAGCTGCTAGTACTTAATACAACAAAAAATAAATGACCAACATAGTCTGAAAATAAATACAACGGTAGAAAAGGAAGAGAAGACGAGATCACGGTCGCCAGCTGCTACCTAGTCAACTTTGATGAAACTGCTGCTACTCACTGACCAGAGCTGAATCTCGTTGTACCTGGATCTGCACACAAGGTGCAGGGGGTAACGTGAGTACACCAACTCAGTAGTAACGAAACCAAACTACGGGGTGAGAGGTAGTGACGGACTAAACCTCCGATAATTCAAACAACAGTATATAACTTGGACATGACAGTAATATATCAGGAAATAAACACGATGCATCAATATATGTTTGTAACTCTGCATACTAGCGTGAATTCATATAGAATCAAGAATGATGTATACTCAGTAATCAAACTCTCATAAGGTGGTCCACTCAGTACTAGACTACAGCCTCCCGGCCCAGGGAAGTCCATCCCGGATATTACATAAACACAAATGACACTATCACCTAGTACTAAGGAAAAAGGCCGATCCGGCCACCACGGAGAAGATCAATCTCCGGAACATAATACCCACGGAGGAAATCCATCTCCGGAACATAAGAACCATGGAGAAAATCCATCTCCGAACATGAGACCCATGGAGAAAATCCATCTCCGGAACATAACACTCGGACAAGATCCATGTCCAGGGAAATCCATCCCTCAATATCTGTGCGCTCACTAGGGGTGTAAAGACTCCAGAGGGGCTCATTTCAGCCCAAGCGCTATATCAAGCCAACGAAGGCATGCTTTCAGGATCGCTGCAGTGTGCAGTCCGACCTCATAACTGTCTCAAAACCAGGCTCCAAGCCTCACTCAGTCAATGCCTTCCAGTCTCACTCACAATGCTCTAACATATGAAAATCAGCCCAAACCAATGATAATATAGAATAAACTAGCAACTTACGAGACTGAGGCATGAAA
The DNA here is from genome assembly GCA_005239505.1 of Nicotiana paniculata. Classification (NCBI taxonomy): domain Eukaryota; kingdom Viridiplantae; phylum Streptophyta; class Magnoliopsida; order Solanales; family Solanaceae; genus Nicotiana; species Nicotiana paniculata. The sequence continues at coordinate 81,902 of ML362994.1, read as the reverse complement.
CATATACTATAACAGGACTGAGTATATGAAAACAATAATCACAGATAGAGACAACAATAATTGACCGTTCCGGTCTGAACATATCGGCGTGAAGCCTTGACATTTATACTTAGCATGATTTCTATTTCGTTCAAGGTAAATACCACCTTCAAAGTACAATTATCAACTTGAGATAACTATTAGACAGTGCCATGGGATGAGCCAGGCTACAAATATTCGGTGTACGCCCGCATGCCCGTCACTTGGCAAGTACGTCACCTTAATTAACATCAAATATCAGATAGTTTGGGCTTTGTAACCCTCAGTTCCAAGTTTGGAAGCGTTACTTACCTCAAAACCGGCTAATACACTACTCCGCAGTGCCCTTGCCTCTAATTTCGCCCTCCGAGTGCTCCAAATCTACCAACAATCAGATTTATATCATTATAATATGCTAAGGAACTGATCCCCATCGAAATGTATCAAAAATACTCAAAAATCCCGAAATTGGTCAAACCCGACCCTCCGGGCCCACGTCTTGAAACTCTGAAATTTTTATACAAAATTGTTCTTCTTCATCTCACGAGTCCGTACACATAAAGAATACTAAATTAGGAGTCCAAATGATCCCTCAAATCTTCATTTTTAAAGACTCTAAATCCCAAGCCCTAATTACCCAATTTGCACTGATTTTTCCTTAATTTTCTACCATAAATCTGACCTTTAATCACATATAAACGAGTTTAGAATCCAAAAATCTTACCTCAATAAAGAACTATCGAATCCCCTCTTCAAAACACTTCCAAAAGCTTCAAACTCGGATGAAATATTGAGAAAAATGGCTAAAATTGTGAAGGCCACACTTTTATACTTTCTGTCCAGTGGGTCCGCACCTGCGGCCACTTACTCGCATCTGCGAATCCTAGGTGCGCACCTGCGAAAAATCCCAAGGACTCTAACTTCCGCACCTACGATCAAACTCCCGCACCAGCGGCCTCGCAGGTGCGGCAATTACCTCGCACCTGCGGACTCTTCTCACTCAGCCAACTTCCGCACCTGCGATGCCATGTCTGCTCCTGTGGAACCGCACCTGCGGCTCCCCATCCGCAGATGCGAAAACACCAGCAACAACACATCAGCAGTGACAAAAACAATTCTAAACTCCCCGTTAACCATTTGAAACCATCCCGAGCCCCTCGGGACCCCAACCAAACATACCAGTACCTCATATATGATCATTCAAACTTAGTCGCTCCCGAAACACTAAAAATAACATCAAAACACCAGAATCATATCAAATTCAAGCCTAAGAACTTTGAAATTTCTAAAATCCTCCAACGATGCCGAAACTATCCAAAATAACTCCGATTGACCTAAAATATTTGCAGACATATCCAGAATGACATTGCGAACCTGTTCCAACTGTCGAAAATTCCATTCCGACCCTGATAGCCTATTTTTCCACTGCCAACCGGAAGTCGCCAAAAACTAACTTTCGCCAATTCAAGAATAATTCTACACCGGACATCACAAAAATATTCCAAACACACTCCTAAGTCCCAAATCACCTAACGAAGCTATCCGAGCCACAAAATCCGCATTCCGAGGTCGTTTCCCAATAAATCAAATTTCAGTTGACTTTTTCCATTATAAGGCTATCTTTAAATACTAAGTTACTGAATTCTCATTTAACCATTCCGATTTCAAGCCTATCGACTCTAACACATCAATAATCGAATAGCCAATCCATGACAAGTCAATGACAGCAATAAAAATGTAAGTTCTATGTAACGACAGACCGAGTCGTTACATTCTCCCCCACTTAAACATATGTTCGTCCTCGAACGTGCCTAGAGTTGTTCCAACACCACCAAAAATTGTTGTGTAACCCTCCATGCATATATTCGGAGGTGATCCCGTGTCACCCTACCCTATCTACGTCCGATAACACAACATAACTGAAATTTCATTATCAAATCCTGACCCATAAACCTTAAAACCAAGTTTCCACTTCTGAAATAATTTACAAGTTCAAATTTCCACGACTATAAGCTGAAATAGTCTGAACACGTTGTATCAAACCATATTCGTAACCCAAAATGAAATCACATAATATACCGCGGGGCTCAACCACTCATAGCGATAACTCCTAACCAAAATAGATGTTCAAACAACTTAATATCGGTACATACCCTCTTATCAAACCATGCCTCGTTCTAACCCTTCCATATACTGCCGACAATGAAAGAGACACGTATAAACCAGCAACCACTCGCCCAATCAGGATCAATACCATCCAGGGCCATAATTTGTGCAACTTGTGCACTCAATAACCATATACCAAGAGCTCAATTCATTAAATAAATAAGACTCACACGAGAGGGCTATCCTGCCACTAACAGTTACCATTACCACATCATGATAAAAGCCTGATACACATCGTGAAACCATATCACACAAATCCGAAACCAAGGATCATACCTCTACCTAACCGAGCTGCAAAGCATGATCCCTTTCAACCGCTGGACCACATGACACACTCCAAACCACCTTGCTCAAATCAATAACCATGCGAAATTCGACATCAATTACACAAAGTGCATTACCATAATCACGGGAGAAAATCGGACGATACCGTGCCACTCGAATCGGAAAGAACATAACCAACACGTCTCAATCCTGCAACACCCAATTACTTACCTTACTCAAATCTCGCTATACAGCCCCGATAGGACTACATCATATGCACATATATAACCAACAATCACAACTCCTCGAACATCGAAAGGTAACTCATAGATCACTCCAAGACACGAATAAGCTCAATGACAATCGAATGGTACATCCCTCAACAATAGCATTTTGGAGTCAACAATTCCGACTCGGTGCAGACCACACACCCATACCGACCTACCAATAACTCTAAGTCAACTCTGGTAACCCACAACAGGTAGATAACTCTCTGAACGTTCATAATGATTGAATCATGACATATACTAACACCTGACTAGCTTGCTCTCATCCTCGTAGTTCACAACTACCAAAAATAATTTGTTCATGAAAACTCCCAGTCTCAAAATCCATGAGGCACACCAATTACCATATCTAATCCCAATTACCAACTCAAATGTATAACACGCCCCTAATACTTTATCATTCTGCGAGGGATATCCCCATAATTCCTCTGTGTCACCAAGAAACCTTGAATATCAGCAGTCGATCCAACAAAAGAGCGTCGTAACACCAATGAAGCACCCTTATTCAACACATTGCCTTAAACACATTGTCCTTAATGAATGTATACTCTCATCCAGCCACCCAATAGTGGTATCCTTTACCTAATCATCTGAAGCTGCCAGTTCTGACCTTCCTTCCAGAACTGAACTGTGACCTCACATATGCCACTCTCCACTATACACAAAATACCGCATACGCCATGTAATCCTATGATAAATATGAGAACTCCATACTCCCTTCCTAGCCACAACAACTACGTACCCAGCTAGCCAAGAACTTTCCATTCGATCCCATCTAGAAACAAAATCACTATACATCACCTGGCCCTCACGCTCGTAGAAATATATATCTCCAACCGTGGTAGAAACTATTAAGAACTCCCGAATCACACTTGTACAACACCAAACCGTCAGGACTGAATCCTTCTAACTCAACCAAGCTACGCATGCCACCAAATTCCAAGAGAATTGCTAATAAACACTTGTAACAAGTCATTACCTTATAAACACTCAAAGAACTAACCATATCCCTTATTATCCCGATCTAACCTACTACCAAGTTGTCATATTTATTCAAGTTCCTTCTGACTTACCTTCGAATTGATACTTCTTCTTGCCATAATACCACAATTCTCAATCCCGACTCACTGCACTAAACCCGAGTATAAAAAATATACCGTCTAAGGCTCATAGGCCGCTGAATACTCCCTCAATTATCCCCAAATGCACCACATTAGAAATACTTAACCTGAAGAGACTTCCTACGAATTTAAAGTCATTATTACTTTCCTGATACTGGTGGATAGAATCCATGATAATGCAAATACACCACAAGCCTTGACACCTTTCCCGTAATCTCAGTTCTAGCCCTTCTCACACCTTGAAGATCATCGATCGCTACATATAACCTTGAATCCGTCTGAACCATTTTCGAACGCCATTTACTCTACGAAATTTCAATTGCACTAACCAAGTAAACAGAAAGACCTGACCCCGCTTGCAATCCACATACTAGGAAGGTAATCCACACCTTTGAAGAACCAAGCACACTCATACATTGCACATTCTACACTTACCATTACAAATTCATCATATAATGAATTCCACTATCCGTAAAGTGCATTACAACTTGTATTGAAGAAATTTCCATTACTCGAGTCATTCCCAGACTCCACCTCTGCAGGTCATAACTGATTCACCAATATACCTCAAACTGAAACCAATACAGCACATAATCATGTAATCAACTTATCAATAACGAACTCCCCACTTGGCTCAAAGCCAAGGATCACGACAAACAAGACTATGCCCACATATTATAACTGCCACCATGTTGTGGTGGGATTCAACTAAATCCGCCATAAGCTTATATGACCCAAACCATCTAACACTCAAATCAATTGCCAATCTCGCATCCACCATTGTGATGGTCATGCCAACTCCCACAAGCGATCTAAACTCAAATTGCAACATGCATCATTTACTAATAGAGAGAACTTACTACAGATAAACATAAGGGTCACACACCTCAGGACAACCCGCGGGAGATACCCGTACCTGCTAAATCTCAAAATGTTATCTCCTTATACACTTCCGAATATCATAGCTATCACACAATCACTATACCTTCCTACAGTATAACACAACCAATGCCTGCCCTCGAGACATCCCATAAGCGGTATAAGAACCTGAAGTTGATGGCAATACTAACACTGGAGCTGTGGTCCAGGAATTCTTGAGCTTCAGGAAGCTCTACTCACACTTGTCTGACCACATAGATACCTTCGTTGGACACCACGTGTCCCTAGAATGCTACTGAACTAAGCCAACAATTCACACTTAAGAACTTCACACAAAGCTTCTCCTCCCTATACCCTTGTAATACCATCATCAAATGTCGAGTATGATACCCCTGGTTACGAGAGTACGGCAGGATGCCATCAATAAATACAATAACAAAGGAGTTATAACACGGCTAAATACACTGTCAATCAAACACATAAATGTTGTTGGGGCATTGGTCAACCCAAAAGACATCACCAGGAACTCATGACACAACAGAAAAATCTACTTCACTCCACAACTAAACCACACGAGAGGTCCTTCAATACATTCACAACTCGAAGCCATATTCTAATTCAATATAGACGTCAAATACTTAATGGTTCTTGCCACATTTCCCTCTAATCCATTCTTGTCACAACCAATCAACCTGAACACATCTAACTATCAACCAAACTCACCACGTAGTCATCTAGTCACAAAGTTCCATCAATAAGGACACCAACAGACTTATATGTCTCCAATACATATGTTCACACAAATGAAATCTCGGCACTCAAGCTACAGACAAAAAATCCAGCATCAAGTCCTCCAAACTGACCCCAAGCATGCTAAAATCACATCCCATTCATGGAAGTCACAAACCATCGGTGCACGGCTGATACCGAGCGATCACGTGCGCGTTTGAATACATGAAAGGAGTTCAAAGAATTACTCTTCGGGTTGAAGTAATGGATTCGCACGACAAGAGTTCGAGAATGTGAGATTTTTCCTAAAGGTTCTGCAACCTCTCGAAGATAAGTACAGACGTCTCCGTACCGATCCGCAAGACTCTATTAAACCTGCTCATGACTGGTGAGACCTATTTAACCTAGCGCGCTGATACAAACTTGTCACGACCCATTTTCGGAGTCGTGATGGCGCATGTCGTGGAACCAGGCAAGCCACCCATTTTATCTAACTAAATACAATTTCCAATAAAATATCCTTCTTAACAAGTCTGTGGGTAAAAATAATAATAAATCAAATTTTGGAAACCAGTTTATGAAATTCAAAACCCAAATCCTACTAACCTCGAATCCAGTGTCACACAGTCATGAGATGCTAGTACTTAATACAACCAAAAAGAAATGACCAACATAGTCTGAAAATAAATACAACGGTAGAAAAGGAAGAGAAGACGAGATCACGGTCGCTAGCTGTTACCTCATCAACTCTGATGAAACTGCTGCTACTCACTGACCAGAGTTGAATCCCGTTGTACCTAGATCTGTACACAAGGTGTAGGAGGTAACGTGAGTACACCAACTCAGTAGTAACGAAACCAAACTATGGGCTGAGAGGTAGTGACGGACTAAACCTCTGATAATTCGAACAACAGTATAGAACTTGGACATGACAGTAATATATCAGGAAATAAACACGATGCATAAATATATGTCTGTAACTCTGCATACTTGTGTGAATTCATATAGAATCAAGAATGATGTATACTCACTAATCAAACTCTCATAAGGTGGTCCACTCAGTACTAGATTACGGCCTCCCGGCCCAGAGAAGTCCAGCTCGGATATTACATAAACACAAGTGACACTGTCACCTAGTACTGAGGAAAAAGGCCGATCCATCCACCACGGAGAAGATCCATCTCAGGAACATAATACCCACGGAGGAAATCCATCTCCGGAACATAAGACCCACAGAGCATCTCCGGAACATGAGACCCACGGAGAAGATCCATCTCCGGAACATAACACTCGGACAAGATCCATGTCTAGGGAAATCTATCCCTCAATATTTGTGCGCTCACTGGGGGTGTAAAGACTCCGGAGGGGCTCCTTTCAGCCCAAGCGCTATATCAAGCCAACGAAGGCATGATTCCAGGATCGCTACAGTGTGCAGTCTGACCTCATAACTGTCTCAAAACTAGGCTCCAAGCCTCACTCAGTCAGTACCTTCCAGTCTCACTCACAATGCTCTAACATATGAAAATCATCCCAAACTAATGATAATATAGAATAAACTAGCAACTTACGAGACTGAGGCCTGAAACATACACTATAACTGGACTGAGTACATGAAAATAATAATCACAGATAGAGACATCAATAATCGACCGTTCCGGTCTGAACATATCGGCATGAAGCCTTGACATTTATAATAAGCATGATTTCTATTTCGTTCAAGGTAAATACCACCTTCACAGTACAATTACAAACCTGAGATAACCATTAGACAGTGCCATGGGATGAGGCAGGCTACAAATATTCGGTGTACGCCCGCATGCCCGTCACTTGGCAAGTGCGTCACCTTAATTAACATCAAATATCAGACAGTTTGGGGTGTCGAACCCTCATTTCCAAGTTTGGAAGCGTTACTTACCTCAAAATCGGCTATACACTACTCCGCAGTGCCAGCCCTTGCCTCTTATTTCGGCCTCCGAGTGCTCCAAATCTACCAACAATCAGATGTATATCATTATAATATGGTAAGAAGCTAATCCCCATCGAAATGTATCAAAAATACTCAAAAACTCCGAAATTGGTCAAACCCGACCCTCCGGGCCCACGTCCCGAAACTCAAAATTTTTTATACAAAACTATTTTCATCATATCACGAGTCTGTACATATAAAGAACACTAAATTCGGAGTCCAAATGACCCCTCAAATCTCCATTTTTAAAGACTCTAAATCCCAAGCCCTAATTACCTAATTTGCACTGATTTTTCCCTTATTTTCCACCATAAATCTGACCTTTAATTACATATAAACGATTTTAGAATCCAAAAACCTTACCTCAATGAAGAACTATCGAATCCCTTCTTCAAAACCCTCCCAAAAGCTTCAAACCTAGATGAAATATTAAGAAAAATGGCTAAAATTCGCGAAGGCATGCTTTTATACTTTCTGTCCAGTGGGTCCGCACCAGCGACCACTTACTCGCACCTGCGAAAATGCACCTGCGGATCCCAGGTGCGCACCTGCGGAAAATCCCAAGGACTCTAACTTCCGCACCTGCGATCGACCTCCCGCACCTGCGGCCTCGCAGGTGTGGCAATTACCTCGCACCTGTGGACTCTTCTCACTCAGCCAACTTCCGCACATGCAGTTCCATGTCCGCGCCTGCGGAACCGCACCTGCGGCTCCCCATCCGCAGGTGCGAAAACACCAGCAACAGCACATCAGCAGTGACAAAACCATTCCAAACTCCCCGTTAACCATCCAAAACCATCTCGAGCCCCTCGGGACCCCAACCAAACAATCAACACCTCATATATGTTCATTAAAACTTAGTCGCGCTCCCGAAACACTAAAAATAACATCAAAACACCAGAATCACATCAAATTCAAGCCTAAGAACTTTGAAATTTCTAAAATCCTCCAACGATGCCGAAACTATCCAAAACAACTCCGATTGACCTAAATTTTTTGCAGACATATCCAAAATGACATTACGAACCTGTTCCAACTGTCGGAAATTCCATTCCGACCCTGATAGCCTATTTTTCCACTGCCAACCGGAAGTCGCCAAAAACTAACATTCGCCAATTCAAGCCTAATTCTACACCGGACATCACAAAAATATTCCGAACATTTCCTAAGGCCCAAATCACCTAACGAAGCTATCTGAGCCACAATCCACATTCCGAGGTTGTTTCCCAATAAATCAACTCTCAGTTGACTTTTCCCATTATAAGTCTATCTTTAAATACTAAGTTATTGAATTCTCATTTAACCATTCCGATTTAAGCCTACCGACTCTAACACATCAATAATAGAATAGACAATCCATGGCAAGTCAATGACAACAATAAAAATGCAATTTCTACGTAACGATAGACCGGGTTGTTACAGAATCCCAAGTAGCTGCCTCAACGGGCTGACCTCTCCACTGCACTCGAACTGAAGGATAACTCTTTGACCTCAGCCGTCGAATTTGCCGGTCTAGAATGGCTACCGGCTCCTCCTCATAATTCAAATCATTGTCCAATTGTACAGAGCTGAAATCTAACATGTGGGACGGGTCACCATGATACTTCCGGAGCATGGACCATGGAATACTGGATGAACTGATGATAACCCAGGAAGCAATGCAAGTCTATAAGCCACATCTCCCACTTTATCGAGAATCTCAAGTGGCTCGATATATCTAGGGCTCAACTTGCCCTTCTTCCCAAACCTCACGAAACCCTTCATGGGCGATACCTGAAGCAATACTCTCTCCCGACCATGAATGACACATCACGAGCTCTAAGATCGGCATAACTCTTCTACCTGGACTGAGCTATACGAAGTCGATCCTGAATAATCTTGACCTTGTGTAAGGCCTCCTACACTAAATTTGTACCCAACAACTGTGCCTCTCCCGACTCAAACCATCCAACTGGAAACCTACACCGTCTACCATATAATGCCTCATAGGGAGAATGCTCGACTGGTAGGTATTATTGTAGGCGAACTCTGCGAGGGGAAAGAACTGATCCCACGATCCTCCGAAGTACATAACACAAGCGTGGAGCATATCCTCTAAGATGTGAATAGTATGCTCTGATTGCCCGTCCGTCTGAGGATGGAATGTTGTGCTCAACTCAACCTACGTACCCAAATCACGCTGTACTACCCTCCAAAAATGCTCGATCAGAAATGATAGACACGGGCACACTGTGAAGACGGACGATCTCCCGAATATAAATCTCTGCTAAACGCTCCGAGGAATAGGAAACTGCCACAAGAATGAAGTGTGTTGACTTAGTCAGCCTATCCACAATAACCCACACAACGTCGAACTTCCCCTGAGTGAAGTCCATAGTGATACGCTCCCACTTTCACTCAGGAATCTCTATCTGCTGAAGCAAACCACTAGGCCTCTGATGTTCATTTTTCACCTGCTGACAATTCAAGCACCGAGCCACATAAGCAACTACATTTTTCTTCATCCTCCTCCACCAATAATGTTGTCGTAGGTCCTGTTACATCTTGGTAGCGCCCGGGTGAATAAAATACCGAGAACTGTGAGCCTCCTCAAGGATCAACCCATGAAGCCCATCAACATTAGGCACACACATACGACCCTGCCTCTTCAGAACATCGTCATCTCCAACCGTAACCTGCTTGGCACCACCGTGTTGAACTGTCTCTAAGGACCATCAAGTGAGGGTCATTATATTGCCGATCTCTGATACAGTCAAACAAGGAAGACCGAGCGACTATACAAACTAGAACACGGCTGGGCTCTGAAATATCCAACCTCACAAACTGATTGGCCAAAGTCTAAATGTCTGAAGCTGGCAGCCTCTCACTGACTGGATTGAAAGCAAGGTTGCCCATACTCACTGCCTTCCTACTCAAAGCATCGACCACCACATTGGGCTTTCCCGAATGATACAATATGGTGAAATCATAGTCTTTCAATAGCTCTAACCATATCCCCTGCCTCAAATTGAGATCCTTTTGCTTGAACAAATACTGAAGGCTGCGATGATCCGTGAAAACCTCACACGACACATCATAAAGATAATTCCTCCAAATCTTTAGCGCGTGAACAATGGCTGCCAACTCTAAATCATGAATAGGATAGTTCTTCTCATGGACCTTCAACTACCGAGACGCATATGCAATCATCCTACCCTCCTGTATCAATACTGCTCTAAGCCTAACACGGGGGGCATCACAATACACCGTGTAAGATCCTGAACCTGATGGTAATACCAATACCGGTGCTGTAGTCAAGGCTTTCTTGAGCTTCTGAAAGCTCACCTCACACTCGTCCGACCATCTGAATGGGGCACCCTTCTAGGTCAACCTGGTCATTGGGGCTGCTATAGATGAAAACTCCTCCACAAACCGATGGTAGTAACCCGCCAAACTTAAGAAACTCCTCATCTCTGTAGCTGAAGTGGGTCTAGGACAGTTCTTGACTGCCTCATTCTTCTTAGGATCCACCTAAATACCCTCTACTAATACGACGTGACCCAAGAAAGCAACTGAATCCAACCAAAACTCGCACTTTGAAAATTTAGCATACAACTGACTGTCCCTCAAAGTCTGGAGCACTATCCGGAGGTGTTGCTCATGATCCTCCCGACTGCGGGAGTATATCAAGATGTCATCAATAAACACAATCACAAAGGAATCCAGGTAAGGCTTGAATACTCGGTTCATCAAGTCCATAAATGCTGCTGGGGCATTAGTCACCCCAAAGGACATCACCAAAAACTCATAGTTCCCATATCGCGTCCGAAAAGTTGTCTTAGGGACATCGGACACCCTAATCCTCAACTGATGATAGTCCAATCTCAAATCAATCTTTGAAAACACCTTGGCATCCTGAAGCTGATCAAACAAATCATCAATCCTCGACAATGGATACTTGTTCTTGATAGTGACTTTGTTCAACTACTGATAATCTATACACATCCTCATAGATCCATCCTTCTTCTTCACGAACAAAATCGGCGCACCCAAGGGCATGACACTAGGTCTAATGAAGCCTTTATCAAGAAAATCTTGCAATTTTCCCTTCAATTCTTTCAACTCTGGTGGGGCCATATGGTAGGGCGGAATAGAAATGGGCTGAGTGCCCGGAGCCACATCAATGCAAAAGTCAATATCCCTGTCGGGTGGCATCCCCGGTAGGTCTGCAGGAAATACCTCAGAAAACTCACGAACAACAGGCACAGATTCCATAGAAGAAGCCTCAGCACTAGAATCACGAAAATAAGCCAAATAGGCCAAACACTCCTTCTCGACCGTACGTCGAGCCTTCATATAAGAAATAACTTTGCTGGAAGAGTGGCTGGAAGTCCCTCTCCACTCTAATAGAGGCAACCCCGCAAGTCTAAGGTCACTGTCTTGGCATAACAGTCCAAGATAACATGATATGGCAACAACCAATCCATGCCCAATATAACATAGAAATCAACCATATCAAGAAGAAAAAGGTCTACATTGGTCTCAAGACCCCCAATAACGACCACACACGAACGATATACATGAGCTACAATAATAGCATCCCCCACGAGCGTGGACACATATATAGGGGCGCTCAAAGAATCACGATGCACAACCAAATATGAAGCAAAATAAGATAATACATAGGAGTAAGTAGACCCCGGATAAAATAGGACTGAAGCATCTCTACTGCAAACTGAAATAGTACCTGTGATAACAGCATCGCAGGACTCAACCTCAGGTCTGGCTGGGAATGCATAACATCGGGGTTGGGCCCCACCACCCTGAACCATATTTCTAGCACGACCTCTGCCATGCGGGCCTCCACCTCTAGCGGGCTAACCTCCACCTCTAACAATCTGTCCCCTACCTCTAGCTGGCTAGGTAGGCGGTGCGGCAGCTGGTACTGGAACCATGGCACGAGAACCCTGGTACTGAGAACTGCTCGACGCACGAGAGCAATACCTAGAAATGTGCCTCAGGTCACCACAAGTATAACATGACCTCGACTGCTGACCGACAAACTGGCCCTGTCGACCAGAATAACCACCCTAAAACTCTGAATAGGAGGTGCACTGGTAGGAGCTGGTTGATCAGAATAAGGCATATAAGAGCCACGACCACCTGGGGCACCATGAGATGCCTGAAGTTCTTAATGAAATGGCCTGAAAGAATAAACTCTACCATAAGTAACCTCGGCTCCATATGAGGCGCCACTGAATCCACCGGAATGGCAAGGTATCTTGTCTAACCCCTGAACTCCTAATCCAAGAACCATCTCAACTCGCCTGGCCACATTGGCCTCATCCTGGAAAGAGATCTCGCTCCCCGTCTCCTTAGCCATATGCAATCTGATAGGCTGAGCAAGACCCTCAATAAATCTCCTAACCTTCTCACTCTCTCTGTGGGGAGCAGAAGAATAGCATTATGGTCCAAATCTACAAACCGGGTCTCATACTGAGTAACAGTCATGCTGCCCTGCTAGAGACGCTCAAACTGACGGCGGCTCTCCTCTCTCGTAGTAATAGGCAGAAACTTCTCCAAGAAGAGATGTAAGAACTGTTCCCAAGTAAGAGCAGGTGATCCAGCTGGTCTAGTCAATAGATAATCCCTCCACCATTTCATTGTGGAATCAGTCATCTAGAAAGTAGCAAAGTCGACCCCATTGGTCTCCAATATACCCATGTTCCGCAGAACCTCATGGCAGCTATCAAGGTAATCCGGAGGATCCTTTGAAGTGGCACTGCTGAAATGAACTGGGAAAATCTTGGTAAACCTATTCAATCTCCACAAAGCCTCGGAGGACATAGTTGCCCCATCAATGGGTGGTGCTGCAGCAACTGGCTGAACTACCCCAACTAGATGAGCTGCTGGATTCTGAAACTGGGGAGCCATCTGCTCCGGAGTGTGGGTGGCAGGAGTCTGGGCTCCTCCTCCAGGCTGAGATACTAATGGTTCCATGGGGAAAGCACCAGTTTGGGCAACGCTCTCCATAAGGCCCACTAATCGGACCAAAGCATCCTGAAGCACCGAGGTAACAATAAACCTCCCTGGACCTGAGCTGGTCCTGCCGGAACGGTTGAGCTGGAGCCTCCTCATCGAACCCTATCTAAGGCTCCGCAGTTGGAACTACTGCTCGGGCTCTGGACTGAGCCCTGCCCCTGCCTCGACCTCTGCCCCTCGTAGGAGCTGCTGTTGGAGGATCCATCTGCTGTTAGCAGATCCAGTTGCTGATCAGCGGAAGAAGCGGTACATGCCCTCGCCATCTATGAGAGAATAAGAATAGAAGAGGTCAATCATCATTGGGATAACAAGAATCGCACGATAGAGTTGAATAAATGTGAACTTATTCCTAACTTTTCAGTCTCTGAGAGATAAGTACAGACATCTTCGTATCGATCCCTCAGACTCTACTAAGTTTGTCCGTGAATTGCGAGACCTAAGCAACCTAGTGCTCTAATACAAACTTGTCATGACCCGAATTCCCATCGCCGGGACCGTGATGGTGCTTAACTACCCTGTAAGCCGCTTATTCATCCAGTCCCATGCATTGCTTCCGCACTTCTAGAACTTCATCAGTATAATTCGCCGATGACTCCTGAACTACACACGACCTGATTCCTGTAAAACTAGGGATATGTAGGCAACTCAGAAACCAGGGTGCGGCCTAAATCTCTTCAAATCGTTTCACTCGGTCAAAATTGGCCATCATATCTTTACCTGACAACTCTTTCATCCTTCCCGGGTAAAGAGGGGCAGCTGTTGATACCCAATTTTTTCTCAAATTATTTTAAAATTTGCACATATACCTTCAAAATCACTTTTTATAATAACTTTATTTTCCCACAATTTTTCACATTATTATCAATTTATTTTCTAATCTATTCAGTACTTTATATTCAATAATTATTCATAAATCATAGTATAAATAATTTCAAAATATTTCCTAGCTCACTAAATCATTTTAATTATTAGGATTTAATTATTTCACAAATTAGCCAATTTGGCATCATCTAGCTATAATTACAAAAAATTTGCAATTATAGCGTAAATGTGCATTTTAATACCATTTTAATTCAATAATTAGTCATTTTATATATTTGTTTCACTTATTTAGCATTAATTTCATTTTACATAATTATCAGCCATTTTTTTGTTAATTATTTATCTATTAATTGGGTATTTTAACAAACATCCATCTTTATTTAATTTCTAGCTTAATTAAACCTGGCCCCTAACCTAATTAACTCAGACCAACTACCCAAGCTCAATCCACATAAATCCTACCCAACCCAGTCCCTTGTCCAATCTGGACCGTTGATCGATTTTAATCAGTGGTCCCGACTTCCCCTTTCCTAATTAAATCCTAATGACCTACCCCCCAAACCCTCATTCCCTCCTCTCATTCTCTTTGATTCTCTCTGCCGCCCTCTTCTCTCATCTCTCTCAAACACTCTCTGCTAGAACCGCCATGGTTCTCACCGGTTGTTGCCTTACCGACCTTTATGGTGGTCTCACCACTCTCCTAACTTCATGACTCTCCTCCCTTGCGCTGGATATCACCACCTTGAGCCCTCAGAGGAGCCAGAAGGCGGTTCACTCACCCCATGGGTTCTCACGCCATTTCAGGCCACCTCTGGCCGTCTGAGTAAGATCTATGACCTTAGGGTTAAAACCAGTAACATTTTAGGGCTTTCTTATCTTTTCTGGGTTCTCTTCGAAACCCTAGTTCTTTAGATCTTCCGATTCTTTTAGATCTGTAACAGATCTATACTTATCATGAATTCTTTCCATGTTTTCTATAAAGATTCTTCAGGTCCCAGAACTATTTTTCAGTTTTCGAACTAGGGTTTTCAAAATCCCTTTCAAAACTGTTCTTTTTCTGGTTTCTCAGCATTATTTTATGATTTTACTGTGTTTAAACATTGTGTGAGCTTTTCCCCATCTTGTCTGATTCATTTTTTTTTTAAAAACCCCAAAGTTCTCAGTTTCAATTTGTGGTTCCAAGTTTGTTTGAGATAGTATGTTTACCTGTTCTATTATGTTTACTGTGTTCTCATGAATACTTCTTGATTTTGAGATTTTACCCTATGTTTGCCTATTAGGGTTTTTGGCTTCGATTATTTTTGCCTATATCATGTCTATGTTGTGATTCGTGCTGTGTTCTATACGAATCCCTAACTTCTATATGATTTTACCTTACTAGTCTTCCTATGGTTCTGATTGTTGTCCATTATATGTTTATTGCACTTATTCTCATAATGTTGTGACAAATCGGTGCTATCTTTTCTATTTGTGAATCCCTGAACCTCTAAGATTAATACTTCACTGATTTTGCATAATGTTCTCTACTGATTTTTGAGTATTTCCTTAATTAAGACGTGCTAATTTCCTGTTTCTCTTTGTTTGTATCATGCATATCCCGCTAATGTGTGATATTCTCCTTGATTGATACTGATTTCCTGTAATTAGAACCTCACTCAAGGGTTTCCTTACTGATTTCCAGAATATAAATTATGTCTTACCTTATTTCCATAAATGATTTTGCTGTCGAATTAACTCACATATATTTTCCTTAAAATAGAATTATGAACTTAGCCTTACTTACACGTGATATACCTATACCATACTTATACTACTTCCTTATTGTGTTAAAATCAGCTTTACATAACTCTTTTCCTTATTTGTCACTACTTATTACCGTTTGAGTATGACTCCTTAATCAAAGGAAGTCTTTTACCAATTTTGATTCTAATTGTCTGCTTACTCCCATAATTACTGCTGAAACTGTTATTTTTACCTTATTCTTCTGTCTGTCTTAAACTATAAATACCTCTACTCTCTCCTTAACAAAGACACAAACAATACACTATTCTGAACTCTCTTACACACACATACTCTCCTATTTCTCTTGCTGTTTACTTGCTACTCAGTCGGCTGAAAGTCAAGATTGAGTGATTATATTGTTCTATTGCGCACACTACTGCTCTACTTCTCTTCACTTTATTGCTCTCCACTTTGCACTCATTCTTTCATTCAACTGGTATGTTTTCAGTTTAAGTTTACAGCATCCAAAACAATATGTTTCTGTTTGTCTTACGATTCCTTTTGTTTCTCTTATGTTTCTACTTGTGGTTCTGCTGTTTACCTTGCAATTAGCATGCATGTTCTGTCTATGTGATTTCCCCTTTTCCCCCTAGTTCAACATGTTTATTGCTCTCTATCTTACATGTTTTCACTACAATTCTGCCTTACCTCTGATTCCTAACACTATAGGCATGTATTCATGACTCCTAGTTACTATGTAATCCTGAACTCTTCCCCTGGACCTAATGTGTAACTCTATTTAGCACCCCTTAATCTAATGTTGTTAAGCTCCTGGCATGAACCCTTTGTGATGGACTATTTCTATGACTATTTAAGTTCTGTAGTACTTCTTTGGTGTTAACCTGTGTGCAGATATGCTTTCACATATGAACTACTTGTCCCCAATTTCCCCCTTCCCTGTTTGTGATTGCTTCTTTGCACTATGCATGCTGATATAGTTCTGAGTTGTTGATTGTCTTACCCTCTTCCCCTTCAAACTGTTTTTCACTAAAAGCAAAATTTGTTGTTCTCCAAAACTTATTTCAAACTACTCATTTTCAAATTGCTTCAAAACTATGTCAAGCACTTCCGCTATACTCTTAGACACTAGGTTCTGCCCCTCTTGTGTGAGCATTGCCTTGGGACCCTTGAGCTCCCTCTGAACTTTGACACACAAGAGTTGGCCTCTCCACACTGCACTTACTCTATCTTGGCTATGAAATTTGGGTGTGAGCACTGCCCGGGATCATTTGAGATCCTTAGGGAACTCTGACACACCTGGATTATGTGAAAGGCTATGACATTTGAGGCATTCTGGGGATTTTGGGCCTATCAGTAGGCTCCCTATAGCATAACTTCTTCCTTTTCTTATTTCAGTTATGTAATTTATGCAAATGGCCTGTAATAACTACTTGTAAACTACTCTGGGGATGGATAGTAGAAAGGGAAAGGGTGAGTATGTATGTTTTAGCTATTAAAAGAGTAGAAAACATGTTATTAGGTTTATATTCCTACTTGTGCAATAGAGACCATGCTTAGGACTCATTTCATGCATTAGAGATCATGTTCCCTAGGATTTATACTTACTGTTTTCAGCATGTCCATCTGACTGTCATATCACTTAGAGAATCCTGCGTTAAAATGTGTTAATAACCAGTACTTTGCAATCATGATCTATACTGCCATGTACACTTAGAGATCCTATTTAGGGTAAACAACACTAAAATAAACTGTCACTCTTGCATTTTCTGAAATCATGCTTAATGCTGTAATTATTGTGTTTTTAGAAATCCTGCTTAGGACTTTGTATATGCATCATTCTGCATCCCTTCTGTGCATTAGATATCATGTTTTAGGACTCATCCTCCGCCTAATTACCAATGCATGAAAAATGACCTAAAACTGTTTTACCATGTCTCTAAACAACTAGTGATAATTCTGCATTTGATGCAACACCTAAGTACAACATGTTTAGGCAAAACAACTCAAACAGTTCCTTTAATAATCTAGGTAATTACTGAACATTTTCCTACGCCTAGGCAAGCCTTAGGTAATCAAGGTTGTTAAAACTGGAAATATGTCTATTTATGTATGCTGCTTAATTATCAACAGGATAAAATCAGTAAGTAAAACTGACTAAGACTTCCTCTCTGAGTTATGCAATAAATCTGTCTCTGTTATTATCATTAGATACCATGTTTTAGGATCTGAATCAAAAGACTTTAAATGTGTATGAGTCGTGCTGCATATTTGCATTACTTGTGGAGGTATACTTGTGCCTTTTCTCTGCTTTTCTGTGTTTCTCCCTAATTGCAGTCCTATATGTTCTTATCTGTTGCCTTAGTGTTTTTCCTTCAAACCTGAGGGTCTGCCTAGAACATCCCGTATAGGATAGAAGTCCTAAGTTCCTCCGGGACTATAAGGAAAGGATGGGTAACAGCACGCGATAGAGTTCGTGACCAACACGCGCTTTAATTACTTTCACGGGGTGGGGAAGGGTATAATATGGATATGATGACCGGTGTGCTAATACCACGTGTAGCCCCCTCTTTGAGGAGTGACTACCGGGTATTGTACTGATGTGATCCATATTGTTATAAACCTAGGATATCATTTATATGCTTAGCTTGTAATCCTTTCAAAATCTAACCTTCTTTACTATTTCTTTCAAACATCTGCATGTTTAAGACTTAAATCCCCTCTTATTTGTGACTTTATTTGCTTGCTTGCTAAGCCGTACAAATTCACAAAAGTTGTTTGGTCGGGAACCATACTTGTGGATCCTGAGGGATGCCTAAAACCTTCCCCTTAGGATAATTTTAAGCCCTTACCCTATCTCCGGTTAGCAACGTAGTTGTAAATGAACCCCTTTGGTGTCCTAACGCACCTTTAAAAAATCGTTAGGTGGCGACTCTCAAAAACACAAACCCATTTCCCAAAAGGAAAGAATTGTCCCAACCGAATGTCGAAACCCGATCTCCACGAGGAAAGAGGGGACGCGACACCCCCAGACAAGTTTACTCTTCGCATTCACGTGAGAAGCTTCGCGAATGCGAAGAAGGAAACCAGCAAGTGTTGAAGCTGCAGAAAGCCGGAATTTCCCAAGTCCAAAACATCCTGAAGCCTATCCGAAACTCACCCGAGCCCTCGAGGATCCAAACCAAACATGCACACAAGTCTAACAACATCATACGGACTCGCTCGTGCGATCAAAGCGCTAAAATAACACCTAAAACTACGGATTTATCATCAAAATCAATGAAATTCTCAATAACACTTAAAGTCTCTATTTTCACAACCGACGGTTCAAATCACGTAATTTAAACTCCGTTTCTCACCAAATTTCACATACATGGTTTAGATATTATAACGGACCTGTACCGGGCTCTGAAACCAAAATACGGGCCCGATGCCATTAAAATCAAGCATTAAGCACATACTTTAAAACCATAATTTTTCTGAAATTTAATTTTAGACAGAAATTCATTTCTCGCGCTATGGATCTCGGAATTCGATTCCGGGCATACGTCCAGATCCCATATTTTACCTCGGACCCATCGGGGCTGTCGGAACACGTGTCGGGTCCGTTTACTCAAAACATTGACCAAGGTCAACGAAAATCACTTTAAATTTCTAAATATTATTATTTCTTCTATTTTTCATATAATTACTTTACAAAATTAAGTTCGGACTGCGCACGCAAATTGAGGAGAAAAATTATAAGATTCTTAAAGATGATAAGCGTGGAATGAAGTCCTAAAACACAAGTTGACTTCTTGGGTCATCACAGTTTTGAAGAGGGATTCAAGGTGAAAATCGTTGAGGTAAGATTTTTGAACCTAATACTCGTATCTATGGTAAATTTCAGTTGATTAGGCATGAAAATTGTAGGAATTAGGGGTGAAATTTGGGGAAATTAGGGCTTGAAATTGGAGAGTTTGATTTGGGTATTTGAGAGACTATTTGAGGACGAGTTTTGATGAATTTGGTATGTATAGACTCATGAATGAAAGGAGTTTCTAGTTTTGTGATTTTTGTCGGATTCCGAGACGTGGGCCCGGGGGTTGGGTTTTGGCCAATTTCGGAATTTGTGGTTTAATTTGATAATTTTTATGTAGGCTTCGTTCCTTTAGCATATATTAATGATAATGTACTGATTTTGGATAGATTTGGGGCGATTTGCGGCCGAGTTGAGCGACAAGGGCATGACGGAGTAGATTTTCGTCCGGTTTGAGGTAAGTAATGATTGTAAATCTTGTTCTGAGGGTATGAAACCCCGAATTTCACATCGTTTCACTATTGTGAGGTGACGCACATGTTAGGTGATGAGCGTGTGGGCGTGCACCGTTGGGATTGTAACTTTGTCCGCCCCGTAGCAACTATAAAGTTGCGTATTTGACTGAAAACTATTTGATTCTATTGTGTTTAGAAAGAACCACTATAAATTGGGCTAAACGCCATATTTGGGCCTTGTGCCAAAGCTGTTTGGACCTTAGAGGTCTTTTCTTATTATCCTCTCACTGTTTTTTATTTAAGATCTATACTCAGTCATGTTGTGTTTACTGATTTCATAACTCAGTCTTTATTACTCCGTTTTGATGCATAAAATGATATTTTTTAGGGTTGAGCACCATGTTCTTTTACTGATAGTCCGAGTGGCTCGAGAGGTTTCTGACTGAGTGAGGCCGATGGCCTGTGTTGTGAGGATATTATGGGATCGGGTTGCGCGCCGCAGCATGTTGTTACTGATTTATGATTATGATAGGCTGAGTGCTTGATTGATTATGCCACGAGGTGGCTTGTTATATCGCTAGGGCTGTAGTAGCCCCTTCGGAGTCTGTACACCCACAGTGAGCGCGAGTACCCTGAGTGAGTGATATGATGCTTTGCCCGAGGGGCTGTTCTTGATTCATGTTGTGCCGAGGGGCTGTTTATAAGTGACTGTGAGATTTTCTCCAGGGGCGGTTTATGATTCATGTTTGCCCGAGGAGATGCTTAAGACTTTCATCACTTTTATTCTAAATTGCATTGAAACCTTTGTTGAAAACTATTGAAAAATATCTTTAAATAATTTTTATCGAAATTGGGTTTAAAACAAGATGATTTGACCCATTTAATGATTTGAAAGCATGATGTACTTACTGAGATTTCATGACGTGGATTTTGTGTGTTTCTTTACTGCTCAGTCTTTATTTACCTTTATTACTTATTTAGTTGGCGTACTCACATTACTCCCTGCACCTTGTGTGCAGATCCAGGGGTTGTTGGACGTGCCAGCGATTGTTGATTTTCATCCGATGCGGATTCATGGAGATAGCAAGATAGCTGCATGGCGATCGCAACCTTGCTCTTCTCCCTTCCATCTTCCTTTAGCTGTTATTAGTAATTTTTTTTCCAGATTGTATTAGTCTTAGCATTTTCAGTCAGTTTTCAGTAGATGCTCATGAATTGTGACACCCGATGTCGAGCTTTTCTTTCCGCACTGTGTTATTCAGACTTATATTATAACGTTGTGTTGATTAATGACTTAAAGCAAATTTACTTTGAAATATCTGGTTGTTTTGATGGAAGAGTCGGCTTGCCTAGTTCCACGTTAGGCGCCATCACGACCTGGTTGATTTGGGTCGTGACACCACGTGTAAGAGTTCCAGCATAATATGATGAAAGTTCAAACACAGGTGCACCGATCTCCAGTATATTATGCTGGAACTTTCCGTGTTGCAGCAAAATGGTGGCTATTTTTCAATGACTTTGCAAACACTGACTAATTTTGAATGATCAGTCCGAAAATTGACTAGCCTGTGCTATTTTTACTGTCAAATGGGCGGGTTGGGATGATTTCGAACGGGTCAAAATAAGCTAAGTCATAATTGACAGATTGTTAACCTACTCAAAATTACTTGGGCTGAAATAAACTGGGTGAAGATGGGCTATAGTTTGGGTCACAGACCAACCTGTCCAACTCTTATCAAGCTTTAATAATCTATGTCATTTTTCATGAATTGTTTAGTTAATAAATAAGACTTTTTTTCTTTTATTACGGTCATATATAACTTATAAAAAATAATTACTTTAAATATATTTTAGTAAAATTATTTATGGATCAATTTAAACGAAAAATTAATTCAATTTTAAATGGACTAAGTTCAACGAATAGGCGAATTAATGATGCTCGCAACTTTAAGTGGGTTAAATGCTTCTTGGCTCAAATTACAACCCCTAGTTATACGGTGTGGAAGGGCGAGATTGTGGGGTGGGGCGTGGGTGGGTACTTCAGAATCTAAAGAATACTAGATAGATCACTACTAATATCTGATCTAATGGGCCAAAGTTGTTATCCAGTTGTTACTTGCTAATGTTGGCTTTTTCCATAACAACTCAGATCTCCCATATTGTGAAGAGAGTGAAGGGCAATAATGGTAATAAAAATAAAGATGGCTCATTCTCGTAATCATCGACGAACATATGACGACGTGCGTACCCTGAAGAGAAAGTAAACGTTAAAAACCAAACACCGCCAACACGTGTTTTGAGTTGTGGAAAATGGAAATATCAAAACCGAAAAAACTCAGAATCAAAACCAAACAAAAAGATGCAAATACTGTTTTGGTCTCTCGTGAATATCTCAAAGGCTCCTGTCCGAACGCATGCAAAGCAAAGATACAAATGAAGAAAATGACGAACCCATTATTTTCTTTTACTTCAATTTTGGGGATTTTTGAACCTTTTATAATTAACACTAACAGTAAATTGGAAAATGTAAGAAAGAGGATGAGGTAAGTCTATACATTTAGGTGACAAATTTTTACCGTCAACTAACAGCAAGTTTTATTTTATTAGTCAGATCCCAATGAAAGTATTGAATACCGAGTAAGAAATTAAAATACTCTTTAGTAGTGCTTTACAAGAATTATTTTTCGGTTTATATATTTTCTTTTCAACAGTTCAGTTATATTTATTTTACACACCACACATGTGTGGTCTATTTTTTCTTTTTCTTTTTTCAACACATGTGTTGTCCAATTCTCAAAACAAATTCCTGGCTGTAATTGTTTTTTATAAGCATCAAACTAGAATTGGGGAAAATTAGTCTTACTAAACTGTATAGAAACTAATATTCCCGTCTCAAATTATCTGCCATGGTTTCTAAAAATAACTGTCTCAAACTATTTGTCATTTTAGAAGTTCAAGATAAAACTAATTATTTTTTCTCATTTTACCCTTATTAATAGTAATTGTTCTTGAAGATAACAAATATCATATAAATAGAGTAAATATTCACTGAGAGAAAGTATATCTTAAGACATAAATAAAGTTAAAATAATTCAAAACCCTTTTAATTATGTTTTTTGAAATGGGAGTGTAAAAGAAAAATACGACAAGTAATTTGAGACGAATGAAATAGTATTTCTAGACATTTTACTAATAACCTAATAACGGCTAACTTTGTTTTTATTCCTTCCGTTTTCACTCAAAATTCAAAAACATTGATGAATACTTCTTAAAAAAAGAAAAAAAAATCATAATTATGCATATTTTTGTTAGGTGTGAAACTTATGTGGTAAGAAGTTGGAGCATATGATGCATTTGTAAAATTCGTAATTTGTTATCCTTGATAATTCACCTGGAATTTTCAAATTCATGATATATATTCAAACATAACTTTAACTATTAAAAATTATATTTAATGTAATCTTAATTTTTTTTTTTTAGTTTATTCAAATATATATCCGATTATAGATTAATAGGAAAAAAGGAAAAAAAAAGAAAGAAGAAAAACTATAAATGTACACAAATATAGGTGATACCTTCTTTACTGCTTCGTAGAGAACGGTAAAATAACAAAAGGCAAAGTCTCTCGGGATCGTTTGGTAAGGTGTATAAAAATGCGGAATAAGGTGTATTAGTAATGCATTAATTATTAATATATAAGTTAGTAATACAAATATTAGTTATGCAGATACTATTTCTTATTTACTATTTAGTATGGTGTATTAAAATGCATCGCATAATTTTTAAAAAAATATATGCTTACAAAAATATCCTCCGTATTCTCTAGTTTTAAAAAACTTTAACGATAATTTTATCTTATCTTGGTATTATTAATACTATAATTTTTTATACATTACTTATATATAAAATAATGTCAAATATAATATAACTAACATAAATATTAGTTATATACATACTAAAAAATATACCAAACAAAATATTAATAATACATAATATTAATACTTGAATTATTTTTTCTAATATCTCCTATCCCTTATACTTATCGTAACAGTTACCATAATCTACTTACCATTCCCCACCCACTCTTTCCCATATCTCTTGTTGAAACTGAAAATAAAATAAAAATCTCATCTCTTTTTCTCTCTCCAATTTAGCATTTATAGCAAAGATATATTGTTACATTTTTCTCTCAAGAGTTTTAATAGAGAGAGAGATCTGACTCATTTCTCTCAATCTCTCTTTCAGACGGCCCTCTTCAATTTTTGTCAAATAAGGGCACAAAGGAAAGGGGCCAGCACTCTTTTCTCTAAATCTCAAACCCTTAATTTTTCTTTCCTATACTCAGGTAGTCTTCTTCATTTTACTAATTCAGTTCCTTCTTTTCCTTACTGTTTCTTCTTAGTATTTTCCCCTTTTTGGGTTTATGTTCCTTTTCTTGATTTTTTCGATCTGTAATGATCTTGATCCTTGTAACGTTATTTTTTGTTCCATTCACTTTAATTTAGTAGAAATGATTTGGGTTTTGTTTTTTTGACAGGAGGGTGGCTTAATTTATCAGTTTTTTTGCTGCAAAAATCTCATCTTTATGTGATTTTATATTTTTACTGATTATAGTTAGCGATTTGAACTAACTTTCAGTTTCTTTTTTTTGCATGAATGTACAGATGGCATTTGATTTTGTGTTGGATGCACCTTTTCTTTGTTAAAGATCCAATCTTTGGTTTTGATTTTTTTGTCCTTTTAAGGTTTATGAGATTTTTATTATTTGCTTTTCCTCTGATATGATGCTGTTTTAAATCTTTTTTAATTGATCTGATTGTTTGAGTGAGTAGCTGATCTTGTGATCAAAGATCTGTTTTTTTAACTGCTCAATAAATGCTGCTCAGTTCCTAGTTCTTGATCATGGATTAATAGGATCCTGTGGGCTTAATCATTCTGCATCAATAGTTTTAAAGTTTAGTCCATCTTGAGCTTGATATGTAGTCGATAAATTAAGAGTCTTGCATATCAAATTATTCTTGTTGCTATCAACTGTTGTGTGTTTTCTGGATTATGTGGTAGTTTGTAAGTACATAAATTTGCTAATGTGTTCAATGTTTGCATGTATCAGGATCAGGCACCTTTTTGGTTTTTGTAATCTATTAAAATAATGGGGATAGATGTGGAAGCTAAGTTAGTTCATGTTCCAGTTGAAGCTGGAATTGAGCACAGCAACCTTCTGAAAGAAAATGGAAAGATGACTCATGGTTCAGGGATTACCGAGCCTATAAAATTTGGTTCTCACGGTACTGAAGAACCTAAGAAGGAGGAAGTAAGCAGAACTCCTGTGAGCAATGTACCAAAGGATGCTGTTGAGGACTGGCCTGAACCTAAGCAGATCCATTCGTTCTATATTGTTAAGTTTCGGAGATTTGAAGACCCAAAACTGAAGGCTAAAATTGAACTGGCTGACAGAGAGCTACAGAAGAAGAACCAAGCAAGATCTCAGATTATTGAAAAATTAAAGGCTAAAAGGGTAAGTTTTTGTGTGAATCTAACTTCGGCTGAATATTTTAAGAGCATATTTTGTTTATGTTACTTTGTATTGTTGGATAACATTGTTTATAACGTGATCCCTCATATCCCTCTTTCTCATTTTCTTGCCTTGTATGCATTCTTGATTTGCAGTTCAATTCTTGCATGCGCATATCCGTGTAAGTGTTTGAAACTGCAAGCTATGTCTCATACTTAAAGAGAGAACCTTTGCTCATTCATGCCAAAGTTCTCTTATTGGAGAGAAAACGCCTATAAGTGCAAGAAAAAGGATGGAAACAGAAGTTGCAATAGACTCACGCTTAGAGACTTATTTTTCAGTTTTTTTATTATGTCATTGCTGTTCTACAATTTGACTTGAAAATATTACCAAGTCAAAGATGAAGAGGATCTTGTTATCCTGCACTTTAACTATATCTCCTCATATTCAGCAAGCTATGGAAAGTTGATATTGCCTATTGCATGGTCCTTTTTTTTAGTTGCCAATTTGTCCAAACTCTGTTCTTATGGGAGTATGACAGCTATAATTAAATAACTCCTTGAGTATATGCAGGCAGAACGATCAAAGGTAATTGAACAAAGGAAATCTCTCAGTGCTGAGAATAAGGAATTTTGGAGTACTATTGATGAGAAAAGAAAGGAAATGGAACCTCTGCAACAGGCCTTAGGTCAGCTCCGTGGTGGTAGAGATGCAGGCCGAGAAAGGGGTCCTATAGTATGTTCATCCGAGCAGGAGCTCAATAGCCTTGTAAGCACTTCTTTTTAACTTTAATTATCCTTCAGCTTAGTCTTGTTCCATCATTATTCTTAGCTCTTCTCCTTTGCATTTGCTCATTGAGTTCAATTGCAAATAAATAATGCCGATTTTATTTTGGCAATTGAGTAGATTAAGAGTCTGCAGTACCGCATTCAGCATGAAAGCATTCCTCTGAACGAAGAGAAGCAAATTCTCCGGGAAATCAAACAACTTGAAGGGACAAGGGAAGCTGTTAAAGAAAAGGCTGCAGCAAGGGCACAGATTCATGAATCGTTGGGTGAAAAAGAATCAATCCAGAACCAGGTCAAAGTAAGGCTTTTAGGTTATGTTTCTCTTATATAGATGCAAAACACACTTTGAGGTAACTGCCTGTGGTAACTGCTAACACAATTTGAGGTGCTGTAGCTTATGAGTGTTGGCCTGGATGGAGTTCGGAAGGGGCAGCAGGAGGTTAAGGCCAAGCTTAAGCAAATAGATGATCAGATTGACGCCATAAGCAAGCAGATCAACTTATTGGATGAGGAATTGAAGGAAGTCGTAGAGAAGAGGGACAAGACTTATGAACATATTCAGGAATTGAGAAAACAACGTGAAGAAGGGGTATGCTGCTCCATTTCCTTGTTGACTGAACTTATCACTATTTTTGCTAAAAAAGGGGGTTATATTATAGTTTTTGCTCAGATTAAATCCCATTGATTTGATGGATGGACAACAATCAATTAGTCATAAGACACTTAAAAATTATTTTGTTTCATGTTTGATCACACGTTCTTGTTGTATTGTCCTGTGTTTATCTCTGTATTGTTGTAGTTCCTGTTTAAGGTGTAGGAATTTGGTGAGGGATCTGATTTTTCTCTGTCCTTCTTGAGACTATTTTGTTAGGAAATCATTATATAGCAGTTAGAAGGATTTTATTTATTTTTACTGCACTCCTTCCATGTACTGGCAAGTGACACGAGGATTGTCTTGATTTTATACAGATGATGACTTCAGATTTAGTTAAAAATCATATTTGGGAATTACTAGCTAGCTATCCTCGTATGTATTTATTTGACTAACTATTGCATCTGTCCTTGGTGATATCTTCTAGACCCCCCACCACTACACACACACAGAGACCAAATAGAAAAAGAAAGGAACTGAATAAGGAACATCAGCTGAGAGCCCGAGAGGGTCTCAAGGAGATGCCAGTTGATTTCGTTCAATGTTCCGTATATACTCTCTGGAAATCTTCCAACGGCGTTTGCTGACTTTAGAAAATTGAAATGTTCTCTTATTACTGCAAGCATCAAGAGAAATAGGTTTCCAGACCGAGGTGATTTATATCCAATTTCTTCCAATTTTTCAGAATTCTTCTTTCTACCAAAACTCCAATGTGTTGCACAAAGTTAAACAACTCGCAGATCAAAAGGATGTTGAAGCTCTTAAAGAGCTCTCAGTTACAGAGGTACGCTGGATATTTCACCGTCAGTTGCACAATTTGCAGTTTTTTCTATGTTTACATTGACAATCAACTTTTTTTCTTTTCACTAGGTCGATAAGTTCATGTCTCTCTGGTGTGGTAAAAAGCCTTTTAGGGATGACTATGAGAGGAGACTCTTGCAGTCGCTTGATATCAGGCAGTTGAGCAGGGATGGCAGAATGAGGAATCCCGACGAAAAGCCTCTGGTGCTACCAGAAGTCCCTACTGTCTCCCGAACCGAGGTTCCAGCAAGAGCTAATGCAAAGCCTGTAAAGGAAGATCATGCGTCTGTTGACGCTGCTCCTGTTCAGAAAGAACAGAAGGAGAAGAGTAGCAAGCAGCCAAATGATTCTCACGTTAAAAACACAAAACGCGCCGACAAAAAAGATGTCGTCGATAATGAAGAAGAGGAAATTTATGGTTTGGAAAAGATACCCAAGGATATTAATTCCAAGAAAAATGAAGTTGATGAGGCAACATTGAAGGAGATGAAGAAAGAGGAGGAGATAGCAAAAAATAGACAGGCTATGGAGAGGAAGAAAAAGCTGGCAGAGAAAGCAGCTGCAAAAGCTGCAAAGAAAGCTCAGCTAGAAGCTGAAAAGAAGCTCAAGGAAATTACCCCCCTGTTTCTTTATAATTCTACCATTTCCGTGTGGTTTTATTTTGTTGTTAACATTCAGATTAGCTGTGGACTTATCTAGTTACTTTCAACTCCTTTCAGGAACGTGAGAAGAGAGCGAGGAAGAAGGGCGGATCTTCTGTCGCAGATCAGGAACCAACTGAGGAACCGACTGAAACACCTGCGGAGGTTGCTGAGGAAGAAAAAGCGGACGAAAATGTTGAAACAACCGTTGCACCCAAGGTCAAGGCCCGGAAAGAGAATGCCCTTAGGCATAGAGCAACACGTGCAAGAGGCTCGGAGCTTCCTAAAGCTATACTAAAGCGCAAGAAAGCAACAAACTATTGGCTATGGGCTGGTGCTCCTGCTGCTCTGGTAGCTCTGTTACTTCTAGTTGTCGGATACATATATCTTCAAAAGTAAAATGAGGCGAGAGAGTGAAAACAAACACAATTTGGGTTTAGTGCTTTACAATACTGCAATAGTAAGTCCTGTTTAGTTTATCATAACGTTATTTCATGTTTCTTGCATCCTAGTCTAGGATGGAAAACTCATAATGTTGCTCGTAGATGCGGCCTATCTGAGATATTAGCTGAGAGAGCCTACATGTTTTATTTGTTTGGTGTAGTTGCAGTTTGACATTTTGCATAAAGACTGTCATCTGGACCTTTTCCGTTGTAGACATTGATTTTTTATTATCTTCCAACTTAGAACACCATTGACATTTACAGTGATTTATATTATATATGTCAAGTTGGGCAACAACAAACCCAGTGGAATTTCACACAAAGGAGGTAATGTGTACACGCAGTCTTACCTCCCTATGTTGAGAAGGTAAAGAAGCTGTTTCCTATAGACAAGGAAAGATAAAAAAAGCAGTAATCAGTAGTAAGAAACGAGATATATGTCAAAGTTGTACGTGGTGACATGTTGGTATGATATACATTTGTCCCACTACTCCATGCCAGAATTGAAAAGATGCTCATTTTGAGCATTATTTCGTTCGATGGGACAGTGGTAAGTTCTATTTGACTATTAACTATTTCCATTGCGGAGAGCAGCAAATTTGGTCCCAAGGTTGATGTTGGGTGGGATTTGATATAAACATGTTCTTTTTTTAGGAAACTGATTTTTCCGTTTGTTCTTTGGGTAATGAAACAGGACTTGAACTTTTATTAGATGGTATCGTGGTATGGAGTTTATTCTTTTTATTAGTTACTGTTCTTAGGGTATGTGTGTTGCCTGTACTAGTGAGGAAATAATTTTAGATAAACATGTTAATGGTATTAAACAATGTATTTGAGTTATAAAATTATCACCTTTTAAATATGTTTATAAATTTCATTTAGCTAGCTCAAAAAAAGATAAAAATTCAGGCAATGGAAGTTGTCAGAGTTTTGTAGCAATACATTATTGTTATTTTGTGCTCTAATACGGTAACGAATAAATAACAAAAGATTACGTTTATCATGATGATTTGTCAAATAATACAACTTGAAAAATTAATTTTTTTTGGCCTTTATAGATACAAGAATGAAGAAGTTGACCTATAGCTCCTACAAAAAGTTAGAAGTGACAATATAAGCTATAATCGACTATGTTGAGTTAATATTTTACAAAAATTGACCTTTCAAAATTTTCGTAGTACGCATAATTTTTAGATTGGGTTAAAAGTTATAGATGGACTACACTTTAATGACAGAAGTATATTTTCAAGAAAATAAGTATATAGTTTTTGACTCTTGTATTTTTTTCTCGAGGAAAGATCAAAAGGGTAAAAATTGCGCGGGGCACTTTATTTGGTCGCCCCGATTTAACCTATACCCGCTTTTTTAAAAACTTAACTTGTACTCACTTTTTAAATAACTTCAGCTCCCATTTCCCTCGCTGAGCTGAAGTTCACTAGTTAAGCTGAAGTTCCCAAGTTATAAAGACAACAACTTCCGCATACGGGGCTGAAGTTCCCCAATTACAAAGACAGACTTCAGCTCTAGAGACTGCTATTCCTCCACAACTGAAATAACTAAGTTGAACCACGGCAAGACTACCCTCATATGAATATGTATAAAGAATACCTTTCGGATAGACTAAATCTTCTTTATCAGAATAAGGATCATTGATAATTTTAGCCATTGGACAATCGATTTTGGTAGTGAAAAACTCAACTCCGCGATCATTACAATCAGCAGAGACATTTTCATTCAACTTTCCTGCAAATGGATAATAATGGGATAAAACTTTTGAAAGGGAATTTTCAAGATGTTCAGATATAACGTTACTTGGTTTGTAACTGGGGGAACTTCAGCTCGTATGTTGAAGTTTTTGTCTTTATAACTGGGGAACTTCAGCCCCGTATGCTGAAGTTCCCCATTTACAAAGACAAAAACTTCAGCTCTACCCCATTTACTAGAGAGCTGAAGTTCGCAAGCTATTTCAGGCTCGTCTACTAGAATGCTGAAGTTTTGCGTGATTGCCTTTGCTACTTCAGCCCCGCATGCTGAAGTTATGCGCAAAAGCGGGTACGGATATAATTTTTTTTACAAAGCGGGTATAAGTTAAAACGTGGCACAAAAAATGAGTACGGATGCAAAAGCCCCATCAAAAGGTTAAGCATGTGGCCATTGAGATGAGTTGATTTGATACAGTTTTCCAAAATTTATTGAATTTTTGGTAATTTTAAGTAAATGATTGAACTTTAATTGCTACAATATAGGGGAAGTGTACAGTTAGCCAATAATAAGAAATGTATTTATTTTTAAGTTATTGTTTAAAATGTCTTTAGTCTTTAGTCACTGCTTTAATAAATTTTTATCCGTCCGGACGAAAATACCCTTCTGCTCGTAAAGTTCAGGACCAACAAGTGTTCTTAACTTATGAGCTTGTTACTGTAAGTTTAGGACTAGTTGTCCTTAATTTATGAGTTTGTAAGTCTAAATTTAGGACTACCTGTCCTTACCTTTTGAACTTGTAACTCTTAGTTCAGGACTATATGTCCTTAACTTTTAAACTTGGAACTCGAAGTTCAGAACAAGGATTTGAAAAGAACCAAATAAACGAAACAGGAGCCTTCAAACCGAGCAAAACGGATCAACCACAACCTCAACGGTGACCTCGACGGACACTTTCTACGGACTGTTTTGTTGGTGGTTTCTGAGTTGTTTCAGGTGTATCGTTGATTTTTTTGAACAGAAAGCGTTGAAGAAGAAGAAACAGAAGGCTGGAGTTGAAGGGGTGGCTGCTGGTTCCAGCTCCAAAAATCATAGAGGAGGCGCTGATGGCTGCCGTTTTTGGGAATCTCAGGGGGGAAGGTCTAAAATTAGGGGGGTAGGGAATGAGGGTTAGGTCTTAATGTTGAAGATAGTTGAGCTTCAGCTTTGAGTCTTAAAATTGGACTAAAAAAATATCTAAACTTAGTAAAATCCCTTTTAGTATAAGGTAAGTATACTACATAATGTAAAATTAATCTAATTAATCAAACTAAATTATTTGTAAGATATGAAACTATTTTTGGTATTTTTCAAATATCATACTAAAAATAAAATTAGGATTATGTTAAAATCATCAAAAAAATAATATTCCTATCAAAATACTAATATTTTGAAAACAAAGTGGAACTATATATTTTTTTTGTATTTTTTGACTTTTATGAAAGGTAGATAAACTAAAAATAACTAAATAAAATATCAGTTAGCTAAATAAAAGAAAATATTTTTGTAATTTTTTATTTTTGTGATAAAGTAAAATAAAAGGTCAAGACTAGTTAAAATAACGATATTAGACCTAAACTAAATATTTAAATGCTAAAATGTGTAAAATCACTTGGAGGGTCAAAATTTACATGTCTACACTGACTAGTACTTGGATCTGTGCAAAAGAGCACAGAGTGTAGTATCAGTACAACCGACCTCATGTACTGAGTAAGTGCCGAGCCTAATCTCGGCGAAGTAGTGACGAGGCTAAGGTGGGGCTTTAACAATAAATCTGTGATATTAATATATATATATACGATAACACAATAAAATAATTCGACACGAACAAAAATATATCTGAGACAATAATTATAAAACATGAAGGAAATCTAAACACATAAATTCAAATACTACAACTATAATAAAGTAACACAACCGCCACTTTCAGACCTCAGCTATAACCAATCCTCAACAATTTTCAAGTTTTCAAACTTTATCTTTGAATAGAAGTAGCCAAAATATTAAAATAGTAATATAAAATAGAAAGTTTCAAATCTTTATTTTTCAAAAAAAACAAAAAGGGTAAAAATAAATATTTAGCTTTTAAAATCTTTATTTTCTTTGAAAATCAATAAAAATATAAATGTCATCCCTTATCACTCCTTGTTGCGGCGTGCAACCCGCTCCCACCTGTCCTCCCTTATTGCTCCTCCCTAAATATATCACCCTTATTGCTCTTGTTGCGGCGTGCAACCCGATCGGCCGATCCCACCTGTCCACCCTTATTACTCCTTGTTGCGGCGTGCAACCCGATCGGCCGATTCCACCTGTCCACCCTTATCACTCCTTGTTGCGGCGTGCAACCCGATCGGCCGATCCCATCTGTCCACCCTTATCACTCCTTGTTGCGGCGTGCAAGCCGCTCCCACCAGACATATCATATCAATTTATTCATAAAGAATTTTACAATTCAGGCCAAGCCTTTCACAATACTATTATTTTCACAATTTCAAACAGAAAATCATATAGCTCGTAAGCTTTAACCAATATCATTTAACAATAAAACCAACCAGAATATAAGTAAACACCGTAACGCTGTCAATAAAGCTCAATCTGTATATACTATGATAAACTCAAGAGAACAACCAACATTTTTTAACACACTTACAACAACAATTAGAAATAACTCAATGAAATCTAATAACCACGTGAACCTCAACAATTACGAAACAGTTAGACTGCATTTCTCACAATTTCCTCAATATTCTCAAAACGAAACCACCAGGAACGTAAATATATATATATATATATATATATATATATATATATATATATATATATATATATATATATATATATATATATATATATATATAATTCATAAAAATATACATATCACAAGGAAACCAACTCAAACGACCAATACTCTTTCCAAATAATCACACAATAATATCTAACAACATATCAACAAGGCCAAATAGTCATAGAAGCAATAATGAACATATAACAATTAAGATAATTATCAAATAAGTGGGGAACGGGAAGGGGGTCATGTTTAACAGACAATTTGAGTGGTGCATAGATACTCGTCACCACGCCCATGCGTTTCACATAACAAACAAGTGGGGAGTCCTATTCCCTCAAGCCAAATTTAGACCAAACACTTACCTCAATTCCGCAGGCCACTCACTGCTCAATTATTGCTTTTCCTTTTGAGTTCACCTCTAACTTGCTCGAATCTAATCAAAATTAACTTAATATCATTAACTAATGCTAAAGGAACTAGCTTTATTAAAAAATATATTTTTTCCTAAGTTTTCTCAAAAAAAGTGAAAACCCGACCCCGGGCCCGCTTGGTCTAAACTAGAGTTCGGACCAAATTACGTATACCCATTCACCCATGAACCCAAATATGCTATTAGATTTGAAATCCGACCTTAATTGATATAAAAATTCAATTTTTACAAAACTCCCTAAAGTGATGCAAAATAGTAAGGAATTGAAAGAACATGGTTTGGAATTGATTACCTATGAATTGGGGATGAAGATTGTTGAAGAAAACTCATTTTTAGGGTTGGAACCTCGAAAAATTGGAGAAGAAAGGGTTATGTCCGGTATTAATTCGTTTTTATATTAGCTGGGCTGGGGCCTTATGCGATCACGGGTAAATATGTGCGATTGCACAGGGTAAAGGGGGCTGGGGCAGTGCGATAGCGGGGAGGGGTGTGCGTTCGCACAGGGTAGGGGGCTGGGGCAGTGCGATCGCGGGTAAATATGTGCGTTCGCACGGGGTTCCAAACATGGCCTCAAACTTTACTCTGTGCGATCGCGGACTTTCCTATGCGATTGCACATGACAAAATACATGGACACCAAAAATGAAAAACCAACAATTATTTTCAAGTGTAAAACACCCCGTGGCCTATCCGAAGCTCACCCGAGCCCTCGGGGTTCTAGACAAATCATGCACGCAAGTCTAAAAATATCATACGGACTTGCTCGTGCATTAAAATCATGCAAATAACATATAAATCTATGCATTAAACCTCAAAACTTATCGTTTTCAACAAAAACTCTTAAAGTTCATAATTTCTCAACTGGACGTCCGAATCACATCAAACGAACTCTGTTTTTCACAAAATTTCACAATTAACCTTTAAATGTCATAAGCATGGAACGAAGTCTAATTTTATAAAATGATCCCTTGGGTCATCACAAATACAACGACGTGAATGCAAAATTAACTACTAATACAAATTTTTTGCTCGCCAAAAGAATCGGAAACCTTTAATTTTGTAACTGTTGCTCGAACAAAGACAATTTTGATAATGAAAAGATGAAACTGTAGCTTCTTTTATAGAAGTATTTGAGTATATAAAATTGTGTAAGAAATTATTAACAAATAAAGACTCTTAAACCAAAATCCAAAGTTTGTTTTTACCGGATATATTTATGAAAAGATTACTTGCCAAAAAGTTAAACCAAAACTTTCTTAGTGTATTTCAAAATTTTATTAACTAAAAAAAATTGTCAACTGAAATATTCCTAAATCTGAATGTGTTTGAAAGTACCGATACTTTCTTAATGTGTATAAGTTAGTCAAAAGTTTATTAATAAAAAAAACCCTCCTTAATCTAAAAGGAGAAATTTAATAATGCTCCTCGAACATAAACTTTCGTCCCATGTAATTAACGAAAAGTTCTCATAATGTATATGCTTGAAATTCTAAAACCAAAAGAGATAATTAATGTTATAAATATTAGGAAAATAATTAAATGACTATTCCTAAATAATATATAATTAATTAAAGACTATTCCTAAATAGTAGGGAATTAATTAAGTAACTATTCCTAAATAATAGAAAATAATCAAATGTCTATTTTATCCGACGTGAACCCTATTTTAAAAAGATAAAAAAGGCGAACGACATTTCACTAAAGAACTTTGTGCCAGCAACTATGATTACGCGCTGTACGCGTGTCTCCTATCTCAAAGCTAATAAAAGAATTTACTATTGAAAGATGACTCGACCCTCACATATTTATTTGAAATTAGTAGTGGAAGCATATATTTGGTTTTGAAGTGTCATTATTCTAGTGGATTAATATTAAATAATTCTAGCATTATTAAATGAACTTCAAAATTTAAAATATTTGGAAAATAATTAATCCCCGTAAAACTAATTCCTGGAGGGTAAAAAATTAATCCCCGTAAAACTAGTTCTTGGAGGGTAAAAAATAATCAATCAACATTTCTTGTTGAAGCGCATATATTTCGTGTGAATTTAAAGGGCATATATCCTTTACGAATATATAATGAAAATTATTGTCAATTATGTGATATAATACTGAATTAAAGTAATTAGATATTTGTTATAAATTTGAATCTCAATTCTTTAAAGAGTAGTCAAATTAACACAAATTTAAAAAATAAATCATTTGTTCTTGTAGAGATTTGGGATTGATGAAGAGGTTGGTCATATAGATCCTAGAAAAAATAGATAAGTGAACAATGAATAGTCTGAAAATGATTAACATTGGCGAAATTTTTTAAAATAATTAATTTAATATATAAAACAATACTGACAGCTATTTGTTCTAATTGATCATAAAAGAAAAAAAATTAATGACAACTTAGTTAGTACATTGTCTTCTACTATTTCATCCTCGTTTGTTCAAGTTTGTATTTTAACTAAATTAAATCTTAATAATATATGTTAATCGATTTTGCTCTAATTCTTATTTCTTTCATCGCTATTAGTCGAATAAATTTATGTACTCCAAGATTTGTAAGATTTATATGTACTCTATGACTAATGTGGAAGAAAATAGAATTAGATTCTTTTACCAATTAGGTAAACTAAATGCTTAATTATTTATTTTGGACATTAAGTAAAATAATTGTTGATTCAAATTTTTAATATTAGCTTATTTCAAATTTTAAATATTATATTAATTATATTTTTATTCAATAAGAATTCTATTTTTAATGATGAAGATAAAACTTGTACTCTATTTTTGTCGAAGCATAATATTATTGACTTTTGCCAGTAATATTATATGTAACGCAACTTAACAATAACTAAAAGATCTTTATTTCAATATTGCTATATATAGGGTTATCTTTACTCTTAAGACTAATTAAAGAGATAAGTTGCTGGCTTAACCAAAAAATTTAACAGGAGTCCATTACTCAAATGGTCACTCAACTATCCTAAATTATCTCCTAAAGTCACTTTACTTTCGTTTGTAACAACAAAATCACTGAACTATGCCTATTGCACTCAGAAGGTCACTCAACTAAAATTTTCAAATTTTGGATTGCCAAATACCTATTTACCCTCTAAATTATCATGTTTATCTTCTTTTTAATTTTTAAATTTTTTTAATATTATGATTTTTATTTTTAAATTTATATTATGGACTTACCTATCGAATAAATAAGTATTATTTATAAATTAAAAAAATAAAAAAGTATTTAAGTATATATAATGCTGGAATAACAAAATAATAAGCATAATAAAAAAAATTAATTAGAATAATTTATTAGTAGTAATAATATTAGTATTAACAACAAAAATTCAAAAATTTATTTACACAATTCAGATGAAAGAAAATAAAGGCGGCAAAATATATATTCCGTGCACGTAATATAAAAATAGTTATTTAAATAAGGGTATTTTTATAATTTACATTATATATTCTTGAAAATTATGCTAGATTATATAATTATGTTTCTACCAACTTTCTGACGACACAAAGTTATGTCAGCGAAAAGTAGGGGGACTATCTGTATAGGGTAAAATATGCTATGTTAAGTCGTGCATGAAATATATATAATATAATTGAGCATAATTTTCAAGAATATATAATGTATATTATAAAATACTTTTATGTAAATAATTATTTTTTTACATGCATGGAATACATATTTTACAACCTTTATTTTCTTTTATTCTGAATTGTGTAAATAAATTTTTGAACTTTTGTTGTTAATATTAAAATTATTATTACGAACAAATTATTCTAATTAATTTTTTACTATGCTCATTATTTTGTTATTCCAGCACTATAGATGCTTAAATACTTTTTATTTAAGATCTATGTATTTAGGAAAAACATTCACCACTTCATTCTTGGTGGTTCTTTTCTTGATTATCAAGTCCTTCAAATATTTAGCAAAACCCGGCATCTCTTGAAATTCTTCCACAAATGGTATGTTCACCGTAATTGCTTGAGAATGTCATAGAATTTCTCGAGTTTGCTATCATCAATCCTCCTAGCAAGTCTTTGAGGGAAAGGAGGGGGAGGTCTAGGAATTGGTGCTAGAGCTTTTGGTGCCTCTTTCACCTTTTCCTTTACCTCTTCACGGTTTGCTTCTTGGAATTTCACTTCTTTTGGGAGCTTTTCAACTTCAACAAGAATTGGCATCTCAACTTGTGCCTCAACCTCTTGCTCAAGATTTTCTACTCCAACAATTTGTTCATTTTCTCCTTGAAGTACCTTCCCGCTTCGCGTTGTGATTGCCATGCAATGAGAAGTTGGGCCACTCCCATTACCTTTTGGGTTTTCAGATGTGTCACTTGGGACTATGCCCTTTAGCTTTGGACTTTTCTCTCTTGACAAATCTCTCATTTGCATTTCTAACTTTTGTATGGATGCGGTGTGCGACCCCACAAGTTCAGACATGTTTTTCATTGAAGTATCCATGTTTTTCATTGAAGTGTTGCTTCTTTCTTGGTTTTGCAATATTCTTTCAAGCATGATCTCCTATTTGGACTCACTTGAAGAGATTCCTTCCAATGCGAGGAGTTAGAGTATTGCCTCTTTGGTGGAACATAGGGGTTTGAACTCCGATTTGCATAGTTGTTGTTGTTTCTCCAACTACCTTGACTTGATCCACCTTGATCATTACGCCACTGTTGATGGCCTTGTCCTTGTTGGTTAGGCCTCCATTGATTTTGTTGTCGATAACCATTTTGAGAATTATGGACATAGTTTGCTTCCTCGCACTCCTGATTCGACAATGATTGAATAGCTTCCACAACATTTACCTTCCTTGTTTGGTTTTCCGTGAACATCTTGGTTAATACATTAATGTTGGTGGCAAGCCCATCAATTACTTGGTCTCTCTCTTGGTTCTCCTTAATCATGTTGGTCAGAGAGGGAGTACCATATGCAATTCCACCCGTGGTATCTTCCGAATGCCAAGCTTGATTGTGTTTTTCCATCTTATCAAGAATTTGTGTGATCCTTGTGAATGTTTTGTCGATAAAAGATCCATCCGCCGCATTTTTGGCGATGGATTAGTTCAACAGATCCAAACCCATGTAAAACTTCTCCAACAAGATTGTATCAGCAAAACCATGATTCAGTGACCTTACTAGGTATATCTTGAAACTATCCCATGCCTCACGTAGGTGTTCCCCCGGTAGTTGCTTGAAGAAGAAAAAATTATCTCTGAGCTCGGACTTTTTGCTTTGTGGGCACCATTTGACTAAGAAAGCACGGACGAGTTCAGGTCAAGAGTGAATGGAGTGAGGTGGTAGATTTTGGATCCATTTCCTTGCCTCTCCAGCTAATGAGTACTTGAATACCCTCAGCCTTAGGGCATCATCTATCACATTGTTCTGCTTGTGCATCGCACACACACCCAAGAAGTTTCTAAGATGTTGTGTTGGATCATCATTAGTAGAATTTCTGAATAATCCCTCTGTCTTAAACATTAGGACTAGACCATGTTCCACTTTGAAGGTAGAAGCATCAACTCGTAGAGGGACAATGACATTTGTATCCTCGATGTATTCCTCGATACCCACAAAATGATTCTCTTCTTCCTCATACTCGGCCATGTTTACCTAGCACACTAAGCAAAGCAAGCAAAGTGTGATGGAATATAAAAAGACTTAAAGAAAAGCACACATTAATTAGTAATTTCAAAACCGTATTCCCCAGCAACGGCGCCAAAATTTGATACGCTCAAATTGCACCTTAAAAAATTGGTGTAAAGAGGTCGACGTCAAATATAATAACCCAAATAGGTTGGGGTAGAATACCAGAGGGAATAAGTGTGAAAAGATTACTTGAGTAGTGTGAAGCTTGACTTAAATCGTATTTCTATTCCATTAGCTAAAAGAGTGTTGTAATTGTGTGTAGTAAAGACAATTGTAATATTGTGAGATTGTAATTAATTTGATTAAAGAAACCAAGGTTGTGTCCCCTTCAATGGAATATAATGCTATCGGTGTTAATATGATATATTTATAATGGGAGGTCCTTTCATATGCAAATGATTTCTAGATGACTACTCAATATTTTCCAATAGT
This sequence comes from Nicotiana paniculata, assembly GCA_005239505.1. Lineage (NCBI taxonomy): Eukaryota > Viridiplantae > Streptophyta > Magnoliopsida > Solanales > Solanaceae > Nicotiana > Nicotiana paniculata. The sequence goes on along the minus strand of ML362994.1, from coordinate 41,752 downwards.
TGGGTAGTATTTCCTCTTTATGATTTTTCCAAATATAAAAGAGTTGCAAATTAAGAATAATCAATTTATGCCAAATAGAATCCACTTATTCCTAAGCGATTCTATTAAACAAGGTTTAAAGCCTTGAGTTTTTGATATTCACTCTACCAAATCCTAACCCACTTTTCCAAGTAAAGAAAGAGTAAAATGAAATATGTTAATGTTTGCAACTACCAACAATAAATGAAGCATGAGAAATGAATAAATATCAACCAACCATTATATATATATATATATATATATTCAATGGTAAACACCCATTAACATTGCACCCATTTAGGATCCACAACCTTAGTATTTAAGACTAGCCACTCATACTAAAATACAAAGATAAAACAATAGTTAAAACCATAAAGCTTACAAAAGTGCAAAAATATCTCTTCAAAAGCTTCCAAAAAAATGGAATATTCAATGCCTTCAATGTAGCCTCTTTTTCAGACAAGATGACCCACAAAAACCCTAGTAAATCTATTTATAGTGGGCTAAAAGTCGGGGTCAAAATTGGACAAAGATGTCCCTACAGAGAACTTATGCAACCGCATACTGGTCGCAGATCACGTATGTGGTCCGCATATCTTCCTAAAGCATCGCATAATCTCAGTTCTCCAGACCCAGCATTTGACCGCATTTCAATTATGCGGTCCGTATATCCATTATGCGACCGCATTTTCCTCCGCATAAGTGCTTCTTAGTTTTCTTGATTTCAATTATGCGGTCATTATGCGGTCCGCATAAGTGTTATGCGACCGCATAATGGGCCACATTTTCTCCTCTTCAGTTGACCATGAGTCTGCTTCAGTTTGCGGTGTTTATGCGATCCGTATATGCCTTCTGTGATCGCATACTTGCAATATTTCTGCCCTTTTGTGGCTTTTTGAATTCTTTTCCATGTGTTTGGGTCCTCAAGCCTCATGCACTGCAAAATACCAAAACTTCATAAGAATTAACAAATAATGCATTGAAAGATGAATTAAAGTCTATGTAATTGATATTAAATGTGCTAAAATTCTACGGCACATCAAGTACCTTGATAGCTATCATGAGGTTCTTCGAAGTATGGGTATATTAGAGAACAATGGGGTCAACTTTGCTGCTTTTCAGATGACTGATTCCACCAAGAAATGGTAGAGGGATTATTTGTTGACCAGACTAGCTGGCTCGCCTGCTCTTACTTAGGACCAGTTCTCACATCTCTTCTTAGAGAAGTTTCTGCCTATCACATTGAGAGAGGAGTGTCGCCGTCAGTTCGATCGTCTCCAACAGGGCAGCATGACATTTACTCTGTATGAGACTCGTTTTGTGAATTTGGCCCGTCTTGCTATTATTTTTCTTCCCACAGAGAGAGAGAGAGAGATGGTGAGGAGATATTGAGGGTCTTGATCATCCTATCAGATTGCAGATGGCTAAGGAGACAGGGACCGATATTTCTTTCCAAGATGCGGCCAATGTGGCCAGGCGAGCCGAGATGGTTCTTGGAAAGGGAAGTCAGGGTTCGGACCTCGTCATTTCAGTGGATTCAGTGGTGCCTCATCTGGAGGAGGGGGTACTTATGGTAGAGGCCATCATCGCATGCCATTTCATTCAGCACTCCAGGCATCCCACGGTGCCCCAGGTGGTCGTGGCTCTTATATGTCTTATTTTGATCAGTCAGCCTACAGTGCACCACCATCTCCTATCAGTACACCTCCTCTTAAGAGTTTCCATGGTGGTTATTCAGGTCGACAAGGTTAGTTTGCCAGCCAGTAGTCTCAGCAGTCGATGTCTTGTTATACTTGTGGTGATCCGAGGCACATTGCTAGATATTGCCCTCGTGCGTCGGGTAGTTCACAACACTTCCTGCCCAGCCAGCCAGAGGCAGAGGTCATGTAGCCATATGTAGGGGCCAGATTGTCAGAGGTGGAGGTCATGCCGCTAGAGGTGGAGACCTGCCAGTCAGAGGTCGTCCCAAAGATATGGTTCAAGGTGGTGGGGCCCAGCCTTGATGTTATGCCTTTACAGCTAGACCTGAGGCTGAGTTATCTGATGCTGTTATCACAGGTACTGTTTCAGTTTGCAGTAGAGATGCTTCAGTTCTATTTGATCCGGGGTCTACTTACTCCTATGTGTCATCTTATTTTTCTTCATATTTGGTTGTGCTCCGTGATTCTTTGAGCACACTTCATTCCTGTGGTAGTTACCTATTCCTCGGAGCGATTGGCAGAGATTTATATTCGGGAGATCGTCCGTCTTCACGGTGTACCTGTGTCTATCATTTCTGATCGAGGTACGCAGTTTACCTCGCACTTCTGGAGGGCAGTGCAGCGTGAGTTAGGTACGCGGGTTGAGCTGAGCACATCATTTCATCCTCAGACGGACAGGCAGTATGAGTGTACTATTCAGATCTTGGAGGATATGCTCCGCGCTTGTGTTATAGATTTTGGAGGATCGTCGGATCAGTTAATTCCCCTAGCAGAGTTCTCCTACAACAACAACTCCTAGTCGAGCATTCAGATGTATGAGGAATTATATTATAGACGGTGCAGGTCGCCAGTTGGGTGGTTTGAGCCGGGGGAGGCTTGGTTGTTGGGCACATATTTAGTATATGAGGCCTTGGACAAGGTCAAGATTATACAAGATCAATTTCGTACAACTCAGTCTAGGAAATAGAGTTATGCCGACCGTAGAGTTCGTGATGTGGTATTCATGGCCGGGGAGAGAGTATTGCTTCAGGTATCGCCCATGAAGGGTGTCATGAGATTTGGAAAGAAGGGAAAGTTGAGCCCTAGGTATATCGGGCATTTTGAGATTCTTGATAGAGTGGGAGAGGTGGCTTATAGGCTTGCATTTCCTCCAGGGTTATCATCAGTTCATCCCGTATTCTATCTGTCCATGATCCAGAATTATCATGGTGATTTGTCCCACTTATTAGATTTCAGCTCTGTCTAGTTGGACAAGGATCTGACTTATGAGGAGGAGCCGGTAGCCATTCTAGACCGGCAGGTTTGTCAGTTGAGATCGAAGAGTTATCCTTCAATTTTGAGTGTAGTGGAGAGGTCATCCTGTTGAATCAGCTACTTGGGAGTCCGAGTCGAACATGCGGAGTAGATATCTCCAATTTTTTTCCAATTCAGGTACTTTTTTATGCTCGTTCGAGGACGAATGTTTGTTTTAGAGGTGGAGATTGTGATGACCCAAAGGGTCATCTTGTGTTTTAGGACTCTATTCTGCGCTCTTTAGACTTAAAGATCTTATCTTTACCCACCTCGATTTGTGTGCACAGTCCGAGCGTAATTCCGGAAAGCCTTTATGTGGAAAATTGAAGAAACAATGATTTTGGCCTTAAAAATAATTTTTAGTTGACCTTGGTCAACCTTTTGAGTAAACAGACCCGGACCCATGTTGTGGCTGTTCCGGTGGGTCTGTAGTAAAATATGGGACCTGGGCGTATGCCCGGAATCGAATTCCGAGGTCCCTAACTCGAGATATGAATTTTTGACTAAAATTGAATTACCGAAAATTAATGATTTTGAAGAATTTGCTTTATGTTTGATCTTGATGGTATCGGGTCCGTATTTTGATTCCGGAGCCCGGTACAGGTCCATTATGATATTTAAACCTTGTCTGTGAAATTTGGTGAGAAACGGAAATGATTTGACGTGATTCGGACCCTCGGTTGAGAAAATAGAAATTTTAAAGTGTTCTTGACAATTTCATGTGTTTTGGTGCTAAATTCGTAGTTCGAGGTATTATTTTGGCTATTTAATCGCATGAGCAATTCCATATGATATTTTTAGACTTGTGTGCATGTTTGGTTTGGAGCCCCGATGGCTCGGGTGCCATTCGGGCGATGCACGAGTTGAGTTCAAAACCTCAACAAGGCTGCTGGCGTACCTGATCAGGTGTGCCCGCACCTGCGAGCCCTTGGTCGCAGGTGCGAGTAATAGCCCCGCAGGTGGGACCCAAGCCTGGGACTCCATTTTCCGCAGTTGCAGACTTCTCTTCGCAGGAGCGGGACCGCAGGAGTGGAACCCTGTCCGCAGGTGCGGCCCCAGTTCGCCCAATTATTTTCTGCAGAAGCGGACGTCCTGTCCGCACGTGCGGATGCGCATGTGTGATCAAAGCACCACAGATGCGAAGGTCGGGCAGTGAGTTCATTTAATTCGGACTCCAGCCATTTTCTTCTTATTTTCAAAAGGGTAGGAGACCTAGGGCGATTTCTCAAGCATTTTCTTCCCCAAATCATAGGTAAGTGTTCCTTAACTCGTTTTTTTCAATCTTTTACTTCTTTTTGCAAAAAATCAACTTAGAATCTAGGAATTTCATGGTAGAAATTGGAGTTTGGGTAGAATTAGGGATTTTTGAGGAATTGGAAATTGTACCTCAATTTGGGGTCGGATTTCAAAACTAATTACATATCCGGGCTCGGGGGGTGAATGGGTGAACGGATTTTGGTCTGAACCTCGAGTTTTGACCAAGCGGGCCCGGGGTCGTTTTTGACTTTTTAGGGGAAAATTCGGGATTTCTATAATTTTGTATTGAAATTGATTTCTTAAGCGATAATTGATGGTATTAAGCTAATTATGACTAGATATGAGTGTGTTAGAGGTGAATTCTAGAGGAAAAGCGGTACTTGAGCAGTGAGTGTTCTGTAGATCGAGGTAAGTGTCGTGTCTAACTTTGGCTTGAGGGATTAGGTATTAGTTGACTACTTGATTCATGTTTGGTTATTGAGTACGATATATAGGTGATGTGACGAGCACCTATGTGTTAATTTCGAGTCATAGCATGCGAATGAGTCCTATTGTGGTAACTGTTGTAGTCTCTATTCAATTTGTTCATACTTAGCTTATCTAATTGTTATGTTGGGCATCTCTATCCTATTTTTATTGAAATTTAGTAGGTGTTGAGTATTGACTCAAGGTTGAGCTTGATATTGTGACATTAAATATTGAAGTAAGATCGATTTATGATGTTTGTTTGTCTCTTCGTGTTGTTGATCTTTGTTTTGGTAAGGAAGAGTGTAAAGCACGAAGGGTGATGTCGTGTAATGTTTATGAGTGAGTGATAAAGCACGAAGGGTGATGTCGTGCCATGTTTGAGAGTGATAATGCACGAAGGGTGATGCCGTGCCATGTTTTGTGAGTGATAATGCACGAAAGGTGATTCCGTGCCATGTTTTGTGAGTGATAATGCACGAAGGGTGATGCCGTGCTATGTTTTGTGAGTGATAATGCCTGAAGGGTGATGCCGTGTCATATTCTGAGAGGGTAAAAGAACGAAGGGTGATGCTGTGCCGTTCTATTATTCATATGGTGAGATTGAGAGTAAAAGCACGAAGGGTGATATAGTGCAATTTCCTTTACTGTTTTTACTTGTTTATTTCGTTAAGGTATATTGGTTGATTCTGTCTTGTCCCTTTTTCTTATTCCTTACATTGTGAATCCGTCCGCATGTTCCATTCCCATTATTGCTTGTCTTGTCTCTTTTATTACTATTGTTGCTACTTGTATGATTATACTACACAAGTTATATGTGGGTGTCTTGTCCTAGCCTCGTCACTAATTCACCGAGGTTAGGCTCGACACTTACCAGTACATTGGGTCTATTGTACTGATGCTGCACTCTGCACTTCCTGTGCAAATCCAGGTGTCAGTCCGAGCTGATTCCGAGCTTTGCTGTTGATTTCTACACAGGAGACCCAAGGTAGATCTGCCGACATTTGCAGATTCCTGGAATCCCCTCCTATATGCTCATTTCTGTTTTCCTTTAGCTCATAAATAGTTGTACACTTCTTTTTCAGCCAAATACTTGTAGACAAAATCATAGTAGTCTGTGAGATGTGACTCCAGATCATGGGTAAATAGATATATAAATATCATATGCGCAGTGTTATTGTGAATTTTCGCTTCTTTATTCATTTTTCATGTGTTGAATCGTAGAATTCTCCGCAAATTTTAAGATTATTATGTTGTAAATCTCTAATGTTGGCTTGCCTAGCAAGTGCAGCGTTAGGTGTCATCACGGTCCCGAGGGTGGGAATTCAGGTCGTGACACCTTTCTAACCTTGTAAGAGGAAAATTTCCCCATAGGTGAATTTGATTAAAAATGTGAGTATTTGTGGGGGCTACGTACGCACGAGGTGACGAGAGTCTTACGTAGCTACTATTCCTGTTATGTCCGGGTAGTTTAAGTTTACACCATGCTTTGTGAACACCGTTATTTGATGATACTTGCAATTTTTGATAAATGGAATTAAGTTGAGAACTTCTAAGGATTTAAAGCTTCCAGTTGAATTGCCTTTTTCTTTTAAAGACAAGAATTTAAGAAAGAATTTGATTTAAATGATTAAATTTATATTTGACCGCGTCACATGAATGATTCGCGAGCGCGGTAAATATTTGTTGGATCGGGTCATACGACCTCAACATGATTTGCGCATGCTTGTGTTGCTTGCCTTGAAATTTATAAATAATGATTTTACCTCTCTGGTCTGAGATAAATTGATAAATGATGAAATATGAATTTGGAAACCTCTTATTATCAAAGGAATTGTTTACTTGCTTCATATTTTCCTTGAGTTTACTGTCGTTTTTAATAAATCCACGACTAATTATACTATTGATGGCCATAGTAAGTTTCGAGTTGACCTCTCCTCACTACTTCTTCGAGATTAGACGAGATACATACTGGGTACGCATTATTTTCGTACTCATACTACACTTGCTGTACATTTTGTTGTACATTAACATGTATGTTTAGTGGCCTTGAGGGCGCAACGGCGTGATCGACACGGGGACTTAGGTGGGTTGCATCTTATGAGACGATCCGCAGCCAGCAGAATCTCCTTCAGAGTACTTGTATTTTCTTTTTTTTTTTCCAACTTGTATTCCGGACAGTTATTGTATGTTATTTTACTTCCTAGTAGCTGCTCATGCACTTGTGACACTGGGTTCTGGGATATTCAGTATTGAAATTGTAAACATTTTTATTTATTCTGTAAAGATTATGTTTTACTAGTTACATTGAAGGAAAAATACGATTTCAAAAATATTAAAAACGAGAATTTAAGTAACTATTTAGTGTTGGCTAGCCTGACAGTGGTGTCCGACACCATCACGACCTTTAACGGATTTTGGGTCGTGACATCCACCTTCACATCAATGTATATTAACTCCATATTTATTTAAGCACAATTACATCAAGAGTCACCACTATCAAGGAATATTTTTCACAATAATTCAACTATTTTTTTCCTTTCTTTCTTTTTCAATTCAAGTGGATTTTATTTTTTATTTTTTCAAAAACAATGCACCTTTCTCCTTATTTCATTAGTTCCACTCAAAATCCAAACCAACCACCCCACACTTCAGCTTTTACAAAGTTCATTACAATTCAAGTGCGCATGAGAGGTGAAAAGGTTCAAATAGACGGTTAATTCAAACAAATGGGTAAGGCTTGTAATGTGGTTGCAAAAGACACAGGATTATAGACTCAAAGAAGTTAACTACGATACATAACAATTAGGCGGGTAACCTATATATATCTGGCTCAACAAAGAAATGCCTATATTACTTTCAAGACTGAACAACGCTATTATTTCGCTTTGCAAACACACGAGGCAAGTTCTAAACATCAAATGCACTGCACAGAATAACACACAAACCTCACACACAGATGACACATAACTCACTCAGGATTGGACTCATCAAGACACTACAGTCAAAACAGTTAAGCAAAGTTAAGATAATACAATTTAAGGTACTTATACAAAAGTCAAAAACTGAGCCTAAGCGTCGCAACCAAAGTACTCACTATTTCAAGGTATAATAAATTTAAGAGATATTGCTTCAATTCGATTCATCTCACAATGGCTCCTACTCCTAAAAAAAATAAAATAGCAACTCCCGATTCAAATAAAACCCTTGGAAAAGAACCGCGACACAAAGAAAAACCAACGGGAAATTATTACACTACCTAACAAAAGAAAATATTTTTGTTTTTCTTCTTTCAACTTAAAATCCCTCAAGAAACCTGTCGAATGAGATCCATCATCGGGAGAAGTCAAAATTTTCTACTTTTTTTTGTTTTTGTTTCTATTACACTTAGAACAAGTACTACAACTAAGCTAAGATAGCACAAAAAATCACCTAGATAATATCCTCATCCCACACTTAAAATTGTGCAATGTCCTCAATGCACACTATAAATAACAAGAGAGTAAAAGAGACTCTGTGGTAGGCCAAAGGCCGAAGCATTAGCAGTCACGTGATACTCAGACTTCTCCTAGGTATGATTCTTTGTGCGGGTACCTCACACTCAATTTTAACCACTGCTCGCTTTTGCATTCGCCTATTGGCTTTGACTCCATGCTCCTACTCCTACAAATATAAAAATAATACTACGATAAATAACACAATAAAAAAAATTAATAAAAGTAAAAAGAAAAAATAAAATTAGATTGCCTCCCAATAAGCACTTGACTTAACGTCGCGGCACGACGCCATCACTTTCACCACTTTTCCTTCCACTCCGAGGATATGAATTGTGCCCCTAATTTTGCATTAATTTTTCTGTCATGTTCCTGAAGCGGTGGTATGAAAATAAAGGAACCAAGCAATAGATATCGCATCTTGCACTTCTTGGCCCTTAAATGAGGGAATGTAGTTTTGTCTCCTTGGTATGGAAAATTTCATAATATAAAGGTCTTGTTCTTCATCTATACATCTCTCCGAAGGCTCGATCTCCATGTCTCCATCAAAACATAATGTAGAAAGATATTTAGAAAGAGGACCAACACGCCCCAACTATTTTTGACATCCTCACTAATATATACTTCCTCAACCTCAGCATCATCCACATGAACATGGTCTAATAATTGGTATTCTCGTTTTAGCTCCTCAATTACGCCTAGAAGATCTTTTTCAACTTCACACAACTCATCACTAAATTGTTGGGCGTTACACGCATCAAACTTTGCCTCAATTGAGCCTCCGAGTCGCGAGTAAAACTGCCAAATTGGCCGATCTCTTGTCCCAATTCAACTCTTCCTTCAATAAATTGTTGTATCTCATTTGTAATTTTCTCACGGAAACCTTCATATTCCTCTAAATAATTTCATGTGCATATCAAGAATGTGAACATCATGTTCCACATCATCCAATTCGTTACTCCTGTCAAACTCACAAGAATTATTAGAATCAACATAAGCAGAGATTGGAGTAGGATAACAACACTTAGAACAATTATTCCAATTACCATCACAAATAGTACATGATTGATATGGTGCACACAACTCGGTCCTAGGAATATCCTTACAGTATTGCCACAAGTGGGGTCCTTTACAATATGGACAAGGATCACAAAAACAATAATACATACTATCCCACCAATTTTCGTTCAAAGATGACATTTAAAAAAAAATATAATACTAACTACACTAAACTAAAATTAAAAACTTAAATAGATAAAAAGTGAAAATCTAATATAGTAAATAGTTAATTTCTAAGTCCCCCGCAATGGCACCAAAAACTTGTTGCTCCCTAACGCACACGCAAGTATACATGGTTGACAAGTAATATAGGATTATAAGTCCAGATATCATATCCACAGGGACTTGTGATTAACTATCAACTAAATTAAACCCAAACAATTCATCTATTCAAGTGATTCCTAAAGTATGAATATTTAACTAGAACTAATCTGGAGTAGCTAATTAAGAGATTAAAGAAAACAACGGCAAGCTTAAAGACGAATTCAATGTGAGTGAATATTCTAGAGCTATGGGTTAGCTAACAATCTCGTTGAGTTTTCCACTTAAATCGTCTAATTAAGTTATCTAGTTTATTGGTTGACATGGTTAATATTATTCGTAGCCTTTTCCCGAAGTACTACTCGTCTATTCAAGCTAACCTAATTCCTATATTCCTATGGAATTAGAATTAACAAGAACACATTAATAATTCCTGTATAGTAACCAAGCAAGGCGATTAGGTATATTCCTATCCTAACCGCAAATCCGTGCCCCTAAGAGTTAAGATCTTGCTCTACTCAATATTATATGCAATCTAGAATTCCCTCTCCCGAGTTCAATCCTAGATTCATAGATAGTATTCAATTGGTGATCAAGCAATCAAATAATTAAGCGCAAGATTGAATAAATAAACCAATATGATAAAATAATAAGAACAATTCAAGTTTCAAACTACAACGTTCATGTAGCATCCAACAACTCTAGAACTAATAAACTATGAAATTAAAGGAAGAGAAGAGAAGAAAAACTAGTTAGAAGCCTCCTCCAAGTGTGGTGTGTGTTCTTGCCTTCGATCACCAAAAACTCCTCAAAATGGCATTTTTAGGTCTATTTATATGTGTAGAAAAAGGCCTAAACGTGTAGGCCAAGTCTTAGTCAAACCCGGAGATGAAATAAGTCAACAAACTCGGACTGTGCACGCCCAGACCTGGCCTAGCGAGGCCTAATGCCTGGTGGACCTCGCCCTAGGCCTGGCGTCGCCAGGTATAAGGTCTGGTCAAGCTGGCGTTGAGCTCGCCTCGCCAGGTCTCTAGCCAGCTTCAAACCTGGCCTCGCCAGGTATAAGGCTTGCCTTCGCCAACTTCTCTTTTTCACTGCTCCCGAGCACGCTTTCGACTCTTAAGCATCCCTTTTTGCTCTACTTTCATCTGCAATTCACCTACACATAAAATGGACTTCATTATGCACAAATTAAGTGTAGTTTATCATTAAAGCATATAAAATGCAATGCAAATAATGTGCTAAACCATGAATTATAGCCACACATCAAATATCATTTGGTTTGCATACAAATGGATTGTCTTTGCAAGAATGAGAGGAGAGTGTCACGTGAAGACTGAAGAGAGATTCACTGGAATCAAAATATGATGTTTTATGATAAAGAACAAAAATATAACAAACTAAAAGAACTACTTATATATAAATATTCATAATAACTCTAAAACTTCTTGTTTAACCAAAAAGTTTAAGCCTTTTGTTAAACTTGATCAAATAAGGATATGCAGGGTAAATCCTAGCCAAAGATAATTAATTCTAGATTGGAGATCACAAGCAGGAATAAACTAGCATAGTTGAACATTAAAGTCGGTTATAGTCTCGATTGAATTCCATAACATAAGAAAAAGACGGTAACTTGAACAATATCAAATGATAACAAAGAGTAAATAAGGGAAGAGATTCACCCAATCTTGGGATCTTTGTTTATTTGGCAAAGTTGATCCATATACGGATACATAGATCCTAAATATTTTTCCCTTTTGGCACAGAACCTGCAGCGATGGACCCTTTTCTCTCATGATATTTATACTAAACACTTTCCTTATCTAGCGATCCTTAACTAGAGCACCCAAGTTCTTAGAATGTCCCGTAGAATAATCCTCTAAAATGTCTAAGTGTTGAACTAGCTATTCGGGCCGATTTGAGTGCTCGACCTCGGCCATAGCTGAACCACTCGTCGATATGTTTCTTCCCGTATGTGAATTCGGCTTGATTGACTCCCGGTCGTTCCTCCTTAGGTATAATCCTTTTGGTCAGATTTTGACCCATACAGTTAGTCCATCCGCCTGTCGGGGTCGTCTTTGGACGAGCTCGATGGGCGGACCTTGCCAGTTTGCAAATTGAGAAATCTGAGCATCTTTGCCAAATGGCAAACCTTTTATGGTGAGATGAAGATGTGACACTTTGAGAGCCATACCTGACCGTTACGTCAGTTTGAAGTGACGTCAATTTGTCATGCGTCATTATGGCACACGTTCCCTATACGTTACGTCGTTTCCTGTGCCTCTTCTGTTTTGGAGTGAATGTGGCAGCGTTTGGATTTGCCACTCAGGATGCCTATGTTATTATAAACAGAGAAGAGAACTTCTCATTTGGGATGCTGTGTTTCTTAATCGTTCGAAAAACCCCAGGCTTTCTCTTCTCCTTCTTCATATTTTTACATCTCCATCTCTCTTCTTTTAAAGTTTCTTGCCATTGTTACCCTCTTTACCTTAGCGCTCCTCATCTACGCATCCATAGAAGAAATGACTAGTGTATCTTCTAACTTTGATAGAGCTGCCGGTACCGTTTTGTCAGAAACGGATATGCTCTCTCATGAAGAAGGGATAGCCATTGCGGAAGATGAGAATTTCCCCACTGTGGATGATATAATTCCACGTTTAGGGAAGGCCAGGACTGATTTCAAGAACTTACCTGACGACGATCCTGAGCCCGTCATTTCCGATTTGGACGATGCGGGGCTGGCTGCACTTTAGGCTAAATGGAGGATTCCTGACCATGTTGAACTCATTCCCGCCGGTAACAACGTCGTGCAGATACACCGCCCGGGGTATTGCGCATTTTATGCGTACCCGTTTGTCGTCGGTTACACACTTCTCCTTTCTTTCTTGGTGGAGGACTTTTTCCGCTATTATGGTGTGTGCCCGACTCAGCTCTCCCCATATATATAAAATCTTTTCCTTATGCTCATCAAGTACGCGGAACTAGCTGATCGGGGAATTTCTCTCTGTCACCTGCTTCACCTCTTTGCACCAAGTTTTCACAGGAGTACGATGATACACTTTCGTCATCTTGGGAACAAGGGCCAGGTGGTGAAGATGGACGATAAGACTAATCGTCGCTTTTGAGCCAACTTCTTCTTTATGAGGATGAAACATCTGGCGTCGAATCCTAACGGGTTTCCCAAGGCATGGAACTATGCTCGTAAGTTTTTCTCCCAAATAGCGGTTTGTTGTTCCTTTCCAGTGACCTGATCGTTCTTTCTTCTTTTCCTCTCTTTTTTTCGTAGCCGAGAAGGACCTCCTTTTGCTAGTCGCTGACATCCACGATTGGGTGAGCCAGATCTTGCCTCACACTGTGGGGATCCGTGAGTGGTTGCCGTTCCATGAGAGGTTTGGGCGCAGACCTTCTGCCGGTGAGTCATTTCGTCTTGCCCTTAGCAACCTTGCCCTTTGTCACATCCTTTCTTCCCTCCTATTTCCTTTTTGGTTTAAGCTTCTTTCATTGGTAGGTAGGAGGGCCTCGAGGAGGGTGAGGGATCCCATTCCTGCTTTTCGTCAGTCGAATGGCTCAATCGGACCTGTACTAATTGTGGCTGCAAGTGAGAGTGCTCAGGCCGCCGCTACTTCACAGACTACGGCCCCGCGGGGACTCGGCCGCCAGGAGGCTGCTCCCTGGCGGAGGTTCCGGCTCCCCCAGTTCATTTGGTGGATGAGTCATCGCAGGGCGAAGGCAAACTCCATTAAAGAGATAGAGGATAGTGGCTGATGGGGTGCCGGGGATCGAGGGTTTTGGTCGAGCTGATATCCATCAAACTCGGGTGACATGTTGTATATCTTTGGACTAGTGTTTTTTCAGTCTCCGCTCCTTATGTTTGGAATTCCCCTGCGGCTTGTTTGGCAACAAACTGAGAGTTGCGCCATTGAACGACTCGGTTTGCTCCGTACTCGAGTGCTAGCTTTAGATCTTACGGTCTGGCCACTTACTTTGCCCGCTGGGATCTCGAGTTCGAGTCCTAGTCCGATCCAGTCCCAGGTGCACAAAGATAACGGGAACATAAGTCGTACCACAAGTATACATGCATGATAAGTTTATCATTTCAAAGAACCACACAACATGCTATCATTCCTTTCTAAGAGAGGGAGGGCAACATGCATAAGGTATAGATTGGTGTCTAGCGTTAATATGGCAATATGATCGTGGTCGTGCTCAGTGCGTAACGACCATAATCCTACTCTGACAATTTACTCTCACGACGTACCAAAACCATTACTATAGCAAAACACAATTTTTGTATAGATATCAAACATCATTTTGATTTTATGTAAAGATCTAATCTTGGTTGGTCTGGCTATTTCAAGATCTTGCCTACAAATTTCTCACGTTCGCGTTTGTAGCAAAAGGGTGAAGCTACAACAAACGGGAAGTGGAACTAGAAGTGACTTTAGATCTAGAGGAAACTAAAACTTTGGCTAGAAAATCCCCACATAGGGTGCCAAATTGTTTGACAAAAAAGTTTTGAGCCTTTTTGTTAAACTTGATTAAATAAGAATATTGAGGGTGAATCCTACCAAAAGATAATTAATTCTAGATCGAAGATCACAAACAGGAATAAACTAGCATAGTTGAACATTAAAGTCGGTTATAGTCTCGATTGAATTCCATAACATAAGAAAAAGATGGTAACTTGAATAATTTCAAATGATAACGAAAAGTAAATAAAGGAAATGATTCACCCAATCTTGGGATCTTTGTTTATTTGGTAACATGTCTAGGTTTTGAACAAGCCGTTCGGGCCGATCTGAGTGCTCGACCTCGGCCATAGCTGAACCACTCGCCGATATGTTGCTTCCTGTACGTGACTACGACTTGATTGACTCCCGATCGTTCCTCCTTAAGTAGAATTTTTTTAGTCAGATTTTGACCTATACACTTCTTTGGTAATACTCAGAAACAAGTACATATAGATTTTTTGTCTATTCTAAAATCGCAAGCTCCTTAATTTGATCGAGGGAGAGACACGGGCTTTTTTTGTTGTGCATTTGAAGTATTCTTTTCTAAGGTTTCCAATTTTTATGATTAGGAGTTTGCATGTTCCTTTTGTAAATTATCTTTTTGAAGAAAAATACCAAAAAACTATTCTACCCTTTATTTTACTGATGGTATTAGTTTATTTGGTTTATTTTACTGAAAAAATATTTATAATTGTTATAACTTACTATAATGTTAGAAGTTTTTCTTTTCAATTGAGCATTATTGTTTGATAATACTTTCATATATTCTGTTGCTTCTGCGTTATACATAGAAACTTGTAGTTGTTAATTATGGTTAGTATTATTCTGTTTACTGTCTTTTAAATTAACTTTAAAGGTGTTTCAGGTATTTTTCTTGCTTCCGTATTATAAATAGAAACTTATATAGTTATACTCCTATTTATTCATCATGCTTGGGATTATTCTTTCCATAATCTACAATGAAGAATGTTATACTTGGGAGTTGGGATATTGAGTGCATTTAATTTTTTCTGTGAGTTCTTTAGCTCTTTGTGAGCTTTTCAAAGTTGGTTTGTTTATGGGTCAAAATGGGGAGAAACTTTTAAAGTGATTGTCTATGTGTAATTAGCAGAGATTAGAGGTGGCAAAATGATTAAAAGAAAATAGTTATTCACCCATATGATCTATTAAAAATGGGTTGGATAATGAACCATTTAAAAACGGGTCGAATATGGATAAAGAACCATATTATCCACTTAGCAAATGGTTAACCAAATGGATAACCAATAAATAACTAATGTGTTTAACTTTTACATTTGTAAAGCCTCAAATTGCAGTTCCTCAAGTTTGGAAGACTAGGAATTCTCTCATAAGTGATCATATTTAAGAAGCCATTAATAATATGGATATCCATATTATCCGCCGGATAAACCCGTGTTTTATCCGTCTCAAATACAGGTCGGGTCGGATAATTTATCCGTTTTAAATGAGAAATTTTCACCAACCACTATTGTTTAGTGGTTATTAGCTAGCTATAGCTACCATTTACTAAATTACTTCATATAGCTATGTTTTCAGTTGTTATAGGGTGTATTCGATGTATTTAAGCTACTGTATTCATGAATACAATAGCAAAACTCGGCGTGAAACATGGGAGTCCAACTAAGCAACGATTATATTCGATTGTATTCAACTGTGTTCGCGAGTTGAATTCGTGAATACAGTAATGTAAACTGCGTAAAAATTGGTCTTTTCAGCTGTTTAAAAACGTTAAGTGAATCAATTAACGCGATAGACTCCTAATATAACTCAATTATAACACCTAGAATTTGTATTTCACGTTAAAAAAAGATTTCCTAGCTGAAAAAGACCACAAAAAATAGAGCAATCTCTAGATTTTCAATCCCTCATTTTTCTGTTGCAATCGTTATGTGGAAGTTCTGTTTTCAACCAATAAAATTCGTGATTTATACAATTATATACAGAAATCTGTATAATTCGATTTTACATATGGCAAGTTTAACCGTGCTACTGCGTCATTCTGGCAAGTGGAATAGTGGGAGTAACTATGTCGATTATTCGATTGAGGGGATATTGATAAAGGAGTATGCGTCGTACAATATTTGGTTGCTTCAATTTCGAAGCAACTTGACATAGATTTGAGCTCAAAGTTAATTAAAATTGAATACAAAGTAGAAGGAAATTGTACGCCAATGGAAATACACAATGACATGGGTTATAGGGTGTATGTAGAGTTGAACAAAGAGAATAGAGAATTCGGGATGTATCCTTTGTGTATAAAACAATGGACAAAGAAGTTGTAGCTGGAGGTAGTTTAATTCAAGGCGACCTTGTGCAAATAGACGAAGCAAATCAAAGGTGTAATTTTGATACAAATGATACACTTGATCTTGAGTCTGTCAATTCAGGCGAACCAATTGAGGAGTTCGAACTGGACACGGATTTGATTATTTCAATAATCAATGAGAGGTTATGGCTGGACAAGTATTGTGATGACCCAAAGGGTCATCTTGCGTTTTAAAACCCAATCCGCTGTTCCGAGGCCTTCAAAACCTCATTTTATTCCTCCTCGATTTGCGTGCACAGTCCGAGCGCATTTTCGAAAAGCCTTTGTGTGGAAATTTGAGAAAAAGTAATAATTTTAGCCTCTAAAAGTTGATTTTAGTTTACTTTGGTCAATGTTTTGAGTAAACGGACCCGGACCCATGTTCCGACAGTCCCGGTGGGTCCATAATAAAATATTGGACCTGGACATGTGCACGGAATCGAATTCCGAGGTCCCTAACTCGAGAAATAAATTTTTGATGAAAATTGTAAAACTGAAATTCTAAGGATTTAAAGATATTGATCAATGTTTAATCTCATTGGTATCGGGCCCGTATTTTGGTTTCGGAGCCCGGTATAGGTTTGATATAATATTTAAGTCATGTTTGTGAAATTTGATAAAAATCGGAGTTGATTTGACGTGATTCGGACCTTTGGTTGAGAAAATAGAAGTTTTGAAACTTTCTTGAAAGTTTCATGCAATTTGGTGCTAAATTCGTAGTTTTAGGTGTTATTTTGGCGATTTGATCGCACAAGCAAGTTCGTATTATGTTCTTAGACTTGCTGGTGTAGCTGAGCAGGTTGCAGGCCTCTGATCTCGCATTTTGCGAGATCAGGAATCGCAATTGCGAACATAACAGGGTCCGCATTTGCGAGGCTTTCATCGTAATTGGGATTAGAAGGCTGGGCCAGTAGTTCTCGCATTTGCGAGGTTACCTTCACAATTGCGAAGGGAGTTTGGGAAGGGTCAGGTTCGCAAATGCGAACATTCACTCGCATTTGCGAGGTTCAGTGGTTGCAAATGCGACACTTTCCTCGCATTTGCGAAGGCAACAGGATTGTGAAGGGCATCGCAATTGCGATTGTTCCTTCGCATTTGCGAAGATCAGGTCGCAATTGCGACATTTGCAGCTGAGTAAAAGGGACTTAGACTGGATTTTTCATTCATTCTTCAAATTTTTAAAACCTAAACCTCAAGGGGCGATTTTCCAAACACCAATTCTTCCCCAAACCATAGGTAACTGATTCTTAACTCTTTTATTTCAATCTTTCACTTCTTTTAACAAGATTTCAACCTAGAATCTAAGATTTTTATGGTGGAATTGGGGATTTTGGGTAGAAAACTAGGTATTTCGAAATTTGGGGATTTACACCTCAAATTGAGGTCGGATTCCAAAACCAATTGTATATCCGAGCTCGGGGGTGAATGTGTAATTGGGTTATGGTCCGAATTTCGGGTTTGAACCAAGCGGACCCCGGTGTTAACTTTTGTTGACTTTTTCAAATATGAACTAAATTGAACCGTAGCTATTGGGGATGATTCCTAAGGCTTATTTTGAATCATTTGGTTGGAAATATGCTAGATATTGTGGACTCGGAGGCTAATTCGAAAGGCAAAGCTGTGATTGAGCGTTAAGTGATATTTGGAGTGAGGTAAGTGCCGTGTCTAACTTTGTCTTGAGGGAATAGGTATTATGTGATTATTTGCTACGTGTTTGGTAGTCAAATATGGTGTATAGGTGAGGTGACGAGCACCTATGCGTTGTTGTCGGGTCATAGCATGCGAGTGAAATTTCATTCTTGTAATTTTGTAGTCTTAAATCCTATTATCCATGCTTAGCATTGTTATTGAAATGTTGGGAGACTTATACCCGGTTTCACCGAGGTTTGATAAATTTTTAATACGGGTTCAAAGTTGAGATTTAAATTGTGATGTCAAAGATTGATGAAATACTGGTTTCTTGGTGATACTGCTCTCTATCCGTTATTGATTCTGTAAGTTGTGAGGAGGAGTGTAAAGCACGAAGGGTGATGTCATGCATGTATTGTTTATATCATGAGGAAGAGTGTAAAGCAAAAAGGGTGATGCCGTGCCATGATATGTGAGTGTTAATGCACGAAGGGTGATGTCGTGCCTTGATTTATGAGTGATAAAGCACGAAGGGTGATGCCGTGTATATTAGAGGTTTAATGCACGAAGGGTGATGCCATGCCGTTCTATTTATTTATTGGGTGAGGTTGAGAGTAAAAGCACGAAGGTTGATGCCGTGCAATTTTCCTTTGCTGTCTTAATTGCTTAACTCGTTTGGGGATTATTGTTTAATTTGTGTCTTTTCAATGTTTTTCACACCTTATATTGTGTTCCCCCATTGCAAGTCCCCTTCCCATTATTTCTGCTTTATTTCTTTATTAACCGTTGTTTCCATTAACATGATTATACTGTTCAGGTTTTATATGGTGTCTCGTCCTAACCTCGTCACTACTTTGCCAAGGTTAGGCTCGGCATTTTCCAGTACATGGGGTCGGTTGTACTAATGCTGCACTCTGCACTTTCTGTGTAGATCCAGGTATCGGTCCGAGCTGATTTCGAGATCATAGCTGACTTCTATACAGGAGACTCGAGGTAGATCTGACGACGTCCGCAAATTCCTGGAGTCCCCTCCTATATGTTCATTTACTGTTTCCTCTAGTTCATAAACAATTGTACATTTTTCTTTCACCGAAACACTTGTAGTAAATTCTTAGTAGTCCATGAGTTGTGACTCCAGATCATGGGTAATTAAACATATTAGTATCAATTGTGCAATATTATTCTACAATTTTGCTCCTTATTTTAATATCATGTGTTGAATTTTAGTGAATCTTCGTATAGTTTTAATTGTTTTTATGTTGTAAATTTTCAATGTTGGCTTGCCTAGCAAGTGCAGCCTTAGGCTCCATCACGGTCCTTACGGTGGGAATTTGGGTCGTGACAAGTTGGTATCAGAGCACTAGGTTGCTTAGATCTCATAATTCACGGACAAGCTTAGTAGAGTCTGGGGAATCGGTACGGAGACGTATGTACTTATCTCCCAGAGGCTATAAAGTTAGGAACAAGTTCAGTTTTATTCAACTCTGTCAGCGATTCTTATTATCTCTATAATGATTGAACTCTTCTATTCTTATTCTGTCGCAGATGGCAAGGACACGTACCGCTTCTTCCGCTGATCAGCAGCTGGATCCTCCGGCAGCAGCTTCTACGAGGGGCAGAGGACGAGGCCGTGCCAGAGGCTGAGGCAGGGTCAGGGCTCATCCCAGGGCCCGAGCAGTAGCTCAAGCTGCGGAGCCTTGGGTGGAGTTCGATGAGAAGGTTCCAGCTCAGACCGTTCCGGTAGGACCAGCCCAGGTCCCGGAGAGGTTTATTTCCACCACGGTTCTTCAGGATGCCTTGGTTTGATTAGTGGGCCTTATGGAGAGCGTGGCCCAGACTGGCGCATTCCCCATGGCACCAGCCATATCTCAGTCTGGAGGAGGAGCCCAGACTCCTGCCACCCACACTCCGGAGCAGATGGCTCCCCAGTTTCAGACTCCAGCAACCATCCAGTTGGAGTAGTTCAGCCGGTTGTTGTAGCACCGACCGGTGATGGGGCAGCTATTTACTCCAAGGCTTTGTGGAGATTTGATAGGTTTACCAAGCTTTTCCCTGTCCATTTCAGTGGTGCCACTTCAGAGGATCCCCACGAGTAGCTTGATAACTTCAATGAGGTTCTTCGGAACATGGGTATTTTAGAGACCAATGGGGTCGAATTTGCTGCTTTTCAGATGACTGGTTCTGCCAAGAAATGGTGGAGAGATTATTTATTGACTAGACCAGCTGGGTCGCCTGCTCTTACGTGGGATCAGTTCTCACATATCTTCTTAGAGAAGTTTCTGCGTATCACTACGAGAGAGGAGCACCGCCGTCAGTTCGAGCGTCTCTAGTAGGGCAGCATGACTGTCACTTAGTGTGAGACTCGTTTTGTGGATTTGGCCCGTCATGATACTCTTTTTCTACCCACACAGAGAGAGAGAGGGTGATGAGTTTTATTGAGGGTCTTGCTTTGCCTATCAGATTGCAGATGGATAAGGAGACGGGGAGCGAGATCTCTTTCCAGGATGCGGCCAATGTGGCCAGGCGAGTGAGATGGTTCTTGGATTGGGAGGTTAGGGGTCAGACAAGAAGCCTCTCCATTCCGGTAGATTCAGTTGTGCCTCATCTGGAGGGGGGGGGGGATAATTATGGTAGAGGCCATTTTTCCAGGCCATCTCATTCAGCACTCCAGGCATCCCACGGTGCCCCAGGTGGTCGTGGCCCTTATATGCCTTATTCTGATCAGTCAGCTCCTATCAGTGC
Source organism: Nicotiana paniculata (assembly GCA_005239505.1). Lineage (NCBI taxonomy): Eukaryota > Viridiplantae > Streptophyta > Magnoliopsida > Solanales > Solanaceae > Nicotiana > Nicotiana paniculata. The sequence goes on along the minus strand of ML362994.1, from coordinate 20,997 downwards.
GCCTCCTCTTTAGAGTTTTCAAGGTGGTTATTCAGGTCGACAAGGTTAGTTTGCCGGCCAGTAGCCTCAACAGCCGAGGTCATGTTATAATTGTGGTGACTCGAGGAAAATTGCTAGATATTTCCCTCACACGTCGAGCAGTTCGCACCACCAGGGTTCTCGTGCCATGGTTCCAGCACCAGCTGTTGCACCGCCTGCCCAGCCAGCCAGAGGTAGGGGTCAGGTAGCCAAGGGTAGGGGCCATATTGTTAGAGGTGGAGGTCAGGCTGCTAGAAGTAGAGGTCTGCCAGTCAGAGGTCGTCCTAGAGACATGGTTTAGGGTGGTGGGCCCCAGCCCCGATGTTATGCATTTCCAGCCAAACCTGAGGTTGAGTCCTCTGATGCTGTTATCACAGGTACTATTTCAGTTTGCAGTAGAGATGCTTCAGTTCTATTTGATTCGGGGTCTACTTACTCGTATGTGTCGTCTTATTTTGATTCATATCTAGTTGTGCCCTGTGATTCTTTGAGCACCCTCGTATATGTGTCTATGCCCGTGGGGATGCTATTATTGTCGATCGTGTATATCACTTTTGTGTGGTCGCTATTGGGGGTCTACTTACTCCTATGTGTCGTCTTATTTTGATTCATATCTAGTTGTGCCCTGTGATTCTTTGAGCGCCCTCGTATATGTGTCTATGCCCGTGGGGATGCTATTATTGTAGATCGTGTATATCACTTGTGTGTGGTCGCTATTGGGGGTCTTGAGACCCGTGTAGACCTTTTGCTTCTTGATATGGTTGACTTTGATGTTATATTAGGCATGCATTGGCTGTCACCTTATCACGCTATCTTGGACTGTCATGCTAAGTTAGTGAACTTAGCCTTGCAGGGGTTGCTTCGATTAGAGTGGAGGGGGACTCCTGGCCATTTTTCCAGCAGAGTTATTTCTTTTATGAAGGCTTGGCGTATGGTCGAGAAGGGTTTTTTGGCCTATTTGACTTATGTTCGTGATTCTAGTGCTGAGGTTCCTTCTATGGATTATGTGCTTGTTGTTCGTGAGTTTCCTGAGGTATTTCCTGCAGACCTGCCAGGGATGCCACCCGACAGGGATATTGAATTTTGCATTGATTTGGCTCCGGGCACTCAGCCTATTTCTATTCCGCCATACTGGATGTCCTCGCCATAGTTGAAGGAAAAATTACAAGATTTTCTTGATAAGGGCTTCATTAGACCTAGTGTCTCTCCCTGGGGTGCGCCGGTTTTGTTCGTGAAGAAGAAGGATGGATCTATGAGGATGTGTATTGATTATCGGCAGTTGAACGAATTCACCATCAAGAACAAGTATCCGTTGCTGAGGATTGATGATTTATTTGATCAACTTCAGGGTGCCAAGGTGTTTTCGAAGATTGACTTGAGATCTGGCTACCATCAGTTTAGGATTAGGGCATCTGACGTCCCTAAGACATCTTTTCGGACGCGGTATGGGCACGATGAGTTTCTGCTGATGTCTTTTGGGTTGACCAATGCCCCCGAAGCATTTATGGACTTGATGAACCGAGTGTTCAAGACTTATCTAGATTCCTTTGTGATTGTGTTTATTGATGACATCTTGATATACACCCGCAATCGGGAGGAGCATGAGCAGCACCTCCGGATAGTGCTCCAGACTTTGAGGGACAGTCAGTTGTATGCTAAATATTTGAAGTGCGAGTTTTGTTTGGATTCGGTCGCTTTATTGGGTCACACTGTATCAGTAGAGGGTATTCAGGAGATCCTAAGAAGATTGAGGCGGTCAAGAGCTGGCCTAGACCTACTTCAACCACGGAGATCAGGAGCTTCTTGGGTTTGGCGGGTTATTACTGTCGGTTTGTGGATGGGTTTTCATATATAGCAGTCCCGATGACCAGGTTGACCCAGAAGGGTGCCCCATTCAGATGGTCGGACAAGTATGAGGCGAGCTTTCAGAAGCTCAAGACAGGCTTGACTTCAGCACTGGTGTTGGTATTACCATCAGGTTCAGGATCTTACACAGTATATTGTGATGCCTCCCGTGTTGGGCTCGGAGCGGTATTGATGCAGGAGGGCATTTTTTTTACGGCATACCCACGGGGTAATCAGATACGGGAATCTCAACCTAATTGAGAAGGCGAAGAGACACAGTCAGAATGAATCAAGACGGAATAAAGGACAGATTCAGGGATCTTAAATTAATTCACGCAACAGTTACGATTAATCATTGTAACGTCACATTAATGCCATTATTATCCATTAATGCTACTGAAAAGAGTAGAAGTTATATTAAGAAATTCCCTATAAAAAGGAGTAAAATATAACTTGTAAGGACACGTTAGAACCATTATTGAAATATACTTACTTTTTACGCATCTTTCTGATTTCTATTTACAAATTTACTTACAATTATTAGCATATTCTTTGGTTATCAGAAACCCATGTTCTTCTTAAAATATCTTTGGTAGAGATCTAATTCTTTGGTTAAACAAATTGGTTCCGTTACCGGGAATCTGATAATCTCTATTTTTTCTCAAACAACATTCTGTAAATTATGTTGAACTCCAACGACAACAACCAACAAAGGATTGGAAATCCAGTTCCATCACCTTCAGGTTCCTCATGAGGCTCAAGGGAACATTCCCCAGAGAGATCTACGACTCAAAATAATAATCACAATGGAAATGAACAAACAGGAGAACAAGATCCTGTAAGACAAATGGTTGGTGAATATGTGACTCAAGCCTTACAAGCTCTCATGAGGGGACTGCCACCTGCACACCTCCTCCTAACAACACCGCAACTATGGAAAATCCACATTCTGGACTAGCAAATTCAGGAAGTAGAGGCACTCCAAATGAGTAACTCGAAGCAAGACCAGGTATGTCCAGTAATCCAGAATTACAGTCTTTATTACTAACCTTGCAGAAACAGGTGAAGGAACAAAACGACCGAATCGAGAAAATTCCTGGAGTACCACCTATTATCAAAGGCATTGACGTTGATAGATATTCTCAACAACCTTGGAAGCCAAATGCAACACCCTTGCCTATTCCCAAGAAATTCAAAATGCCTGATATTCCCAAGTGCAACGGGACAACTGATCCACGTGATCATGTAACTGCTTTTACTATAGAAGTAAAGGGCAATGATCTGACTAAACAAGAAATTGAATCAATACTAGTCAAGAAGTTCGGAGAGACACTCACCAAAGGAGCACTAACGTGGTATTCTCTTCTACCCGAAAATTCTATTGACTCTTTTGCTGAGCTTGAAGATTCTTTTGTAAAAGCACATTCTGGTGCACAAAAAGTCAAAAAAAGAATGGAAGACATATTCAAGATAAAACAAGGAGACGCGGAGTTGCTCCAAGAATTTGTAGACAGGTTTCAACGAGAAAGAATGCTGCTACCAAGGGTACCTGACAATCGGGCAGCAATGGAGTTTGCAAGAAACTTAAAGGACAGAAGCTCAGAAGCCACGAGAAGACTCAAGGAAAGCTTAAGGTAATTCTCAGCCACGACATGGAACGATGTCTATAACATGTACAACACCAAGCTACGAATAGAAGAAGACACCATTGCTCAATCAAAAGCTGAAGATCGAGCCAGTTCTAGACGCTCTGAACCAGAAAGGAGAACGGGTAAGAACAGGTACGATCCATATAAAGGACCTTCAGGACAAGAAACTCGTTCCAGGTTTGAAAACACACGGTCGGAATATAGACCGTTAAATAGAGATACGAACTCATCCTCCTCAAGATCTAGAAAAGATCGGGAGGAACGGAACAGAGGTAATGCAAGAGTCGGAGACTACAACTTCAATGAAAGTACTTCTGAATTAATTACCGTACTGAGAAACATGGGGTGATAAAGTTCGATGGACCAAAGAAATGAGATCTAATCCAAATAGAAGGAATCCAGACTTCTGGTGCGAAATCCATAACGATCATGGACACAGAACATCAGTTTGCAGATTGTTTCAAGGTGAGGTAGAACAATTATTAAAACATGGCTATCTAACAGAACTGTTTAGTGAAAAAGGAAAACATGCATATATAAAGAACATGCAAGAGCTCCCGAAACCACCATCTCCAAAGAGAACAGTGAATGTGACACGGAGGAGAGTAGGTTAACGGAGTAGTCTGCAAAAGAACAACAAAATTCACAATTACATACGGGAAGCGGATTCGTGAAGACATAGAAGCAGACAATATAACGTTCTACAATGTAGATGGCAACAGATTGATGCTTCCTCGTAACGACGCTCTGGTAATATCTCTACTCATACATGACACTAATGTAAAAAGAGTGTTGATTGATCCAGGTATCTCAGTCAACATCATTTTGTTGAGAGTTGTGGAAGAAATGCTAATGGAGGATCAAGTAATCCCAAAAGCACGAGCCTTATCTGGTTTGACAACTCTACGATCATAACAAAAGGAGAAATTGAGCTTAGTACCTATGCAGAAGGAGTAATCAAAAATATGAAATTTCAAGTCATTAACACCGATATGGCTTACAACGTAATCATGGGGAGACCATGGATCCATGACATGTAAGCAATACCATCTACTTTACACCATGTAATATAATTCCCTTCCAAATGGGGAATTCAACAGATTCGAGGCGATTAGCAGACCTCAAGGAATATGAATTCAGTAGTAAACTCAAACAAAAAAGAGGTAGAGGAAGAGTCAAAAGATGAGAAAATTGCCCAATTAGGTACGAAAAAATAAATAGGAACCCAAATAGGTACGGAAGGAGGAAGCCACGAGAAGGTAAACCAAATTACCACAGAGGCAACATCAACACATACAGACATGGATCCCAGACCCGATGTCATTCAGGAACCAGAAGAAGACGGGCATATTAAAATAACTATTGAGGAGCTCGAAGCTATCCCACTGTTCGAGAAGAAGCCTGAGCAAAAAGTTCATATAGGCACGAGGCTAAGCCCCTTAAGAAGAGTGATGACTCATAAACTAAATGAATATCCATCCTTCGTGCCTGTCAAGCAAAAGAAAAGAATGCAAGGACCTTTCAAGAACCAAGTGATCGATGAAGAGGGGGACTTTATTGTTATAAAATCATGCCTTTTGGCCTGAAAAATGCTGGAGCCACGTATAAAAGGCTAGTGACCAAGATGTTCCAGAAACATATGGGGAAAAGAATGGAAGTATACATTGACGACATGCTGGTAAAATCAACTCAAGCGGAAGATCATTTCCATCATCTTTCAATCACCTTCGAAATCCTGCGCAGGTATAATATGAAACTAAATCCAGAAAAATGCGCATTTGGCGTTGAATCAGGTAAGTTTTTGGGTTTCCTTGTATCTAATAGGGGTATAGAAGTAAACCCCGCTCAGATTAAAGCTATTGATGAAATACCTGATATACTTACGAGCAAAAAAGAAGTTAAAAAACTAACAAGAAGAATTGCAGACTTAGGAAGATTTATCTCCATGTCTTCGGAGAAGAGTTTTAAATTCTTTTCAGTTCTAAAAAAGCAGAATTAGTTCGAATGGACTGAAGAATGCCAACAGGCTCTCAAAGATCTGAAGGCCTATCTATCAAAACCCCCGCTGTTGTCTAAACCAAAAGAGGGGGAGAGGCTGTATGTCTATCTTGCCGTAGCAGAAATTGCCGTAAGTGCAGTACTGGTAAGAGAAGGCAGAGGTAAACAATCTCCGATTTATTATGTAAGCAAGTCTTTATTAGATACTGAAACCAGATATCCTCATCTAGAAAAAATAGCCTTAGCTCTAATCATGGCAGCTAGAAAGTTGAGACCATACTTTCAATGTCACCCAATCACTGTTGTGACCTCGTATCCACTAAGAAATATTTTGCATAAACAAGAGTTATCAGAGAGATTAGCTAAATGGGCAATAGAATTAAGCGAACATGACATAATATATCAGCCTAGGACTGCAATAAAGTCTTAGATTTTAGCTGATTTCGTCACTGAGTTTAATACTAGCATAATCCCTGAAGTGGAAAAAGAGTTACAACTCTTCAACGGGGCTAATCCAGGTTTTTGGACCCTATTTACTGACGGTTCATCTACAATAAAAGGAGCTGGCTTGGGAATTTTTTAATATCACATGCGGGTGAAAAGATGCGACAAGCCATTAAATGTTATCCCATAACTAACAATGAAGCAGAGTATGAAACTGTCATTGCAAGGCTTGAACTGGAACGAGAACTCTCAATTGAGAAAATCGTGATAAAAAATGACTCTTAAATAGTGGTAAACCAGATGCAGGGGACTTATACCGCAAGAGAGGATCGGAGGCAACAATATCTGGAAAAGGCACGAGACCTAGCAACGCAGGTCCAGTCATGGAAAGTTACGCAAATACCTAGAGAGGAAAATGCAGAAGCGGATGCATTAGCTAACCTCGCAGCAGTTGCCGACGTAACAAATAAAGACAATGCAGTTGTCATGCACCTATTTCATTCAGTAATCGACCAGGACAAAAATGAGGTAACATTTAACAATTTAACCTGGGATTAGAGAAACGAAATTGTAAACCTTTTGCAGAACGACACCATGCCTGAAGATAGAAAAGCAGCTCAAGCACTTCGCCGGAAAGCTGCGCGGTACTGCCTAGTTCGTGAAACTTTATACCATAAAATGTTTGGAGGTCCCCTAGCAATGTGCCTTAGATCCAATCAACGGAGTACGTGATGAAGGAAGTACACGAAGGACACTGCGGAAACCATGCAGGAGCAAGATCCTTAGTCAAAACCCTAATCAGAGCAGGGTACTATTGGCCTAAAATGGAGGAAGATGCTGAGAGCTTCGTAGCTAAATGCGACAAATGTCAGCGATATGCCAACAATATGCACCGGCCAGCAGAATTACTCCACCCAGTGGTGTCACCATGGCCATTCATGAAATGGGGCATGGATATAGTGGGACCCCTTCCCCCAGCTAAATGAAAGGTACGGTTCTTACTCGTATTAACTGATTATTTCACAAAATGGGTGGAGGAAGACGCTTTTAAACAGGTACGAGAGAAAGAAGTGAAAAGCTTCATATGGCGACACATAATATGCTGCTTTGGAATACCAAAGGAGATTGTATGTGACAATTGACTACAATTCATAGGCTCACAAATCACAGAATTCTTCGAAAGCTGGAAAATCAAGCGAATCACTTCATCACCATATCACCCTGTGGCTAATAGGCAAGCCGAGTCAACAAACAAGGTCATTGTCAACAACTTAAAGAAACGGTTGGAAAAATCCAAGGGAAACTGTCCTGACGAGCTACCGGCAATATTATGGGCTTACAGAACTACTGCAAAAGTAGGCACGGGAGAAACTCCATTCGCGTTGTCTACGTTTTAGAAGCATTAATACTAGTGGGAATCGGCGAACCAAGCACAAGATTCATAACGGCAACGGAAGAAACAAACAACGACGAGTTAAGGACAAATCTGGATTAGCTCGAGCAAAGAAGAGAAGCTGCATTAATACATATGGCAGCCCAAAAACAAATTATAGAGAGATATTACAACAGAAAATCTCACCTCAGATATTTCAAAATTGGGGACTTCGTTCTTAAAAAAAGTCTTCCAATCAACAAAGGAAGCTGGTGCAGGAAAGCTAAATCCAAACTGGGAAGGGCCCTATAAAGTCTGTGGCATTTCTGGAAAAAGGCGCTTACGAGCTGGAAACTATGGATGGTAGAATCTTACCAACCAGTTGGAATGCTGTTCATTTGAAGAAGTATTACTTCTGAAGTAAAGGAATAACCCCAGTCAGGTATCATTACATTTGATTTTACTTTTGTACAGTTAAAGTTATACTAACCATTTTGATGATAGGCAAAAAGCTAACCCATCACCAGATGATGATATTAGACCTTCATAGACACGAGGAAGTAACTGAATTCCCGGTCTAGGGTTACAACTTTCTGATGGACGTTTTTAAAGGTTTAAGCAGTTATCATCTAAACTATATACCTTCGATTCCCGTATGTTTTTACTTTTTAGGAAAAGGAAAACAAGGAAAGAATAGTCAAGTGCTAGAGATTTAATTCTTCAAATCTCAAACACTTGGGGGACTATACAGTATGGAAGGCAAAGAAGAAGCAAAGAAGACTATCAAAAAGTCAAAGGTCAAGCCTGAAGATCCATCTTCCCAACAAGTCCAGTACTATGAGCAAAATCAAAGAGCCAAAGACAAAAAACACAAAGCCTGATTCAAAAACATTCAAAAAAACATATTCGTAAATATAAACGAGTGTTTAGGTTAAGGGCAGAATATTAGATACGGATAAAAATGCACATCCTTGTACTCAGTCAAAAACTGTTGTAAATGAAAACAGTTACGGGTAAAAATTCATACGCGTATATTTATTCAAAAAACTGTTATAAATGAAAACAGTTATACCCTTGTATTAATTCGAAAAAGCTATTACAAAAGAAAAATAGTTACGAGTACAAGTTTATACCAAATCTATTGTATGAAAAACAGTTGCAAAGGAGTTATGGACGATACACAAACACATGTAAAATGTTGCAAAAGTTCGAAACAATACAAAGACTTTATTAAAAATATTGTCAAAGAAAAACATGTGAAATTCCTATCTCTCTTTTGTACATTTACACCATTATGAAGTTGAGACATCTTCTTCATTAAGTGTCGATAAAAAAAGGGCCCTCTTTTATAAATCGTGCCTATTACGAAAAGGTACGAAAAATCTAAGCATTTTTTAATATGCATAGTCAAAAACTCAGAGGTAAACCAAAAACCTCAAAAAGAAAGCATGCAAAGATTTAAAAGTGAAAACAAAAACTCAAAGGAATCAAAAGTCATGTCGATATTACTATTAATATATAGTGACAAAAAACTAAGTATTAACTTAGTCTAATCCTAGTTTGTTTATACAAAAGTTTCCCCTAAGTTGTCAGTTGGGGACTTACAAAGGACCGAACTTTACCCCCAATGGGACCGGGGGTAACCACCAATTGTTGCAAATAAAAAAAAAAGAAGTACCAAGTTCCTTAAACTTTTTCACTAGATGGGGGGTTGTCTTCACTGGAAGGAGGAGTGGCTTGAGAAGGCGAGACACGAGCAGCAGGGACCTCAGCCTCAGGTGAAGAGAAATTTTGACTTTGTTGAGACTTCTCAATCGTCTCTCTGGTTTTAGCAATTTTGGCTTCCAAGTCAAAACCCTCTTGGCACATTTCCGTCAATGAGTCAACTGGCATTCAAATAACCCCAGCTAACATCGATGGCTGCTTTGTCTTCAAGAGCCTCATATTCTTTCTCCCATTGTTCAGCTTCAACTCTTAGCTCATCTCTTTCAGCCACGACAGTATCATGAGAAGCCTGTAAAAGAGCGATGGATCTTTCTAGAAATTGGACCTTCTCTGAAGAGTTACGGAGGTCTTCTTGGGTTTGGGTGAGCAATTGAACAAGTTCGCCAGAGTACACCTCCTTCTAGTCCAACAAAGCCTTCAGGCTTGTAATCTCCTCTGTGGCACGGGAAAGCTGCTCCGCAAATGAAGACTCTAAGACACTTTTGTCCTTGCCTGCCTGGTTCGAAGACGCCTTCTCAACGGCCAGTTCTATTGCCATAACTCTAACTTGCCGCTCCAAGGTACACTTTTACTCCTCCATTACCTCCATGTCAAGCTGTAAACTCTCGTACTTCTCCTTCCAATTATCAGCCTCAATATGGAAGTCATTTGCTTCTTGCTCCGTTTGAACTATTCTCTTCATTAGCTCTGTGCCTATAAGGTTGATCTACATAAAATGATAAGTTAGATACGGTAAGAATATATATAAGTACATATGGAGGAAAAGCAAGTTTTACCTTTAAGGACGAGTGCACAATCTCATTCATCCAAGTCAGGGAGCTGTGGCTTTCCACCTTAGACCTCTCAGTCGAACCTATCAATGGCTTTAACCATACATCAGCCTGGCCCGACTTTTTCAAGAGGTTGTCCGCCGCATGAACCTCTATTTTAACTTTCTTCATCACCCCCTGCTGGAAGACCCTACTTCAACAGCAGAAGTCATGGAAGCGGGGGCGGGCGAAGGAGCCACAGACGGAGTAGGTTGAGGAGCAGCAATGGGAGAAAGAACAACAATGGCAGTAGAGGCAGCAACGGGAGCAATAAATGAAAGTTTCTTAGCAGCAGGAGGAGATAAAACAAAAAGAGGAGCTTCATCAGAGATGGAACCAAAACCTTGTTGGAACAGGTGATCAACAGACTAACAAACATGAGAGGGAGTTGCATCTTCAGGAGCGGAAAGTTCTGATTCAGGCACAGGAGGATCAACAACAGGTGCAAATTCATCATCAAAGACCACCCTCCTCCTACATGACCTATGGACCAACGAACCCTCCTCTTCCTCCTCTAAGGTCATAGACCTATTTGCTTTTCTTTTAGACGAGGAGGAACCATCAATGATCTCCTGGACCTTAGCCGGAGACAGCCTTGAAGCGGACACAACCACAATAGAAACTCCACGAGCAGGAAACCTTACCAAATAAAAGGGGTCAGATAAAGCTCAAAAAGAGAAGAAGTAAAAACAAAAAACTTCACTTACCGTGGGTCTTCACCTTCCAACCAAACCTCAAAGAGAGGTACTTCCATGAACGTTCTTCTAAAAGAGCGATTGACAAGAGTTTTTCTACCCAATCACAGAAATCGGAGACATTCTCGATGGTTCCCATGGTTGCTGCAAAAGAAGAAGAAACAATCACGGTACTGAAAGTTCATCAAAAGTGAAGAAAAGGAAAGTGAGCAAAATTGTACTCACGTGCAAAGTTCCACTTCTTAGGGAAGGGGAGATTTTCTTCACCTACTAAACCTGCAGTATGGACAACAACATACCGGACATACCACCCTCTATCTTTGTCATCATCTGGAGTAACTAACACCCTTTACTCCTAGCCGCGAGAGTAAACACTTCTTGGCAGAACAAAATCGGAGAATAGAGGTGAATAAGATGATGAAAAGAAAAGGGTACGGAAGCTAAATTGGCCAAATACCTAAGGCACGCGACTACTCGCCAAATAAGAGGACCGACTTGTCCCAGACAAACTTTGAAGAATCGACAAAACTCGATGATAACAGGGTCGATGGGAGACTTGAATCCTAATGTGAAGGGATAAGTATAGACATAAGAATATCCAGTCTTGTAAGAGGTTATTCTTTGGTTATCATTAGGAACAACAACAGGAAAATCAGGCTTCCAATAACAATCCCTGCGTACAAGAGACACTAAGCCCTTTATTATTTGGGTAGGATAAAGGTCAACACTGTCATGTGATGATATTGAAGAAAGCTGCTCACTCATGGCTTGACTATCCTTGGCAAAAGAAAACTCCGCAGGAACAATCTCATCGACTCTCGGCTCATGAGGCAGTTCATTGTGTTCTCTACTATTTGATGAAGATCTAAAAGCCCTAACCCTCGAAGAAGACGAAGGAGTGTTAGACCTAGAAGATGGGGAGGGGAGGGGGGAGAATAAGAAGAAGAACCCCTGGAAGGAGTAGAATTTAAGCTCCTAAGCCTACCGCCCCTCCTACTCCGTGTTGGAGAAGAAGAAGGAGTCAGTTCATCTACAATGATGGCCTTTTTATATTGCTGGTTTGAAGAAGACATATTTATGAAGATGAAGAATTTACAAATAAAGAAAGAAGGTTAGAAGTTTTCCGTGAAAGTAAAGAAAGGAAAAGGTGTATTTATACTCAAAGGCAACCGTCAAAAAATGAAAAAAATTGTGATGTGAAAGTAATAATTGAAGCTGTCACTTCGAGATTGATGCAACCGCAAAAGACCTAAAAGGCGCTAAGTAATTGCAGAACCAATTCGAGAAAGCCACGTGGCACGGGCATTAAATGGAAGTGACAAGCAACGCATACATTCAGAGACGGATGCAATGGAACGAGTGAAGTGTCAGCAAAATGTTCCCGCCATAAATGAGTACCCACTTAGCAAATATTAATCGATAAATAAATGGTAAGTAGGGAGACTATCTGTATTGGTAAAAATGAGCTTCACACGTGTAATACTTATGATGACTCAAAAATCTATGTGGAGCAATGACAACATGACAACTAGACGAGACTTTATGAAGAAGTACGAGATAAAGAGGAATGGAATGGCATACCCACGGGGTAATCGGATACGGGAATCTCAACCTAATTGAAAAGGCGAAGAGACACGGTCAGAATGAATCAAGACAGAATAAAGGGCAGATTCGGGGATCTTCAATTAATGAGCCAAAACGTTACATAATCTTCACGCAACAGTTACGATTAATCATTGTAATGTTACATTAATGCCATTATTAGCCATTAATGCTCAATCACTGAAAAGAGTAGACGTTATATTAAGAAATTCCTTTTAAAAGGGAGTAAAATATAACTTGTAAGGACACGTTCGAACCACTATTGAAATATACTTACTTCTTATGCATCATTCTGCTTTCTATTTAAAAATTTACTTACAATTATTAGCATATTCTTTGGTTATCAGAAACCCGTGTTCTTCTTAAAATAGCTTTGGCAGAGAATCTTATTGTTTGGTTAAACAACAATGATATCACTATATTGTATCATACGGGAAAGGCCAACGTGGTGGCCGACGCGTTGAGTAGGAAGGCAGTGAGTATGAGAAGCTTTGCATTCATTCCAGACGGTGAGAGACTGCTAGCTTCGGATACTCAGACTTTGGCCAATCAGTTTGTGAGATTCAGAGCCCAGTCGTATTCTAGCTTGTACAGTCGCTTGGTCTTCCTTGTTTGAGCATATCAGAGATCGACAGCATGATGACCCTCACTTGATGGTCCTTAGGGACACAATTCGCCACGGTGGTGCCAAGCAGGTTACCGTTGGAAATGACGGTGTTTTGAGGATGCATGGTCGTGTATGTGTGCCTAATATTAATGGGCTTAGTGAGTTGATCCTTGAGGAGGCTCACAGTTCTCGGTATTTTGTTCACCCGGGCGCTGCCAAGATGTACCAGGACCTGCAGCAGCATTATTGGTGGAGGAGGATGAAAAAGGATATAGTTGCTTATGTAGCTCGGTGCCTGAATTGTCAACATGTGAAGTGTGAGCATCAGAGACCCAGTGGTTTGCTTCAGCCAAAAGAGATTCCTGAGTGGAAGTGGGAGCGTATCACTATGGACCTTGTTGTTGGGCTCCCATGGATTCAGAGGAAGTTCAACGTTGTGTGGGTTATTGTGGATAGGCTGACTAAGTCAGCGCACTTCATTGCTATGGAAGTTACTATTCCTCGGAGCGATTGGCAGAGATTTATATTCGGGAGATCGTCCGTCTTCAGGGTGTGCCCGTGTCTATCATTTCTGATCGAGGTACGCAGTTTACCTTGCACTTTTGGAGGGCAGTACAACGTGAGTTGGGTACGCGGGTTGAGTTGAGCACAACATTTCATCCTCAGATGGACGGGCAGTCCGAACCTACTATTCAGATCTTGGAGGATATGCTCCGTGCTTGTGTCAGACTTCGGAGGATCGTGGGATCAGTTCTTTCCTGTTGCATAGTTTGCCTACAATAACAACTACCAGTCGAGCATTCAGATGGCTCCCTATGAGGCATTATATGGTAGACGGTGCAGGTCGCCGGTTGGGTGGTTTGAACCGGGGAGGCTCGGTTGTTGGTTACAGATTTAGTACAGGAGGCCTTGGACAAGGTCAAGATTATACGGGATCGACTTCGTACAGCTCAGTCCAGACAAAAGAGTTATGCCGACCGTAGAGTTCGTGATGTGGTATTCATGGTCGGAGAGAGAGTATTGCTTTGGGTATCGCCCATGAAGGGTGTCATGAGATTTGGGAAAAAGGGCAAGTTGAGCCCTAGGTATATCGGTCCATTTGAGATCCTCGAGAGAGTGGGGGATGTAGCTTATAGACTGGCGTTACTTCCAGGGTTATCCTCAGTTCATCCGGTATTTCTTGTGTCCATTATCCAAAAGTATCATGGTGACCCATCCCACGTGTTAGATTTCATCTCTGTCCAGTTGGACAAGGATTTGAATTATGAGGAGGAGCCGGTAGCCATTCTAGACCGACAATTCCTCAGTTGAGGTCGAAGAGTTACCCTTCAGTTCGAGTGCAGTGGAGAGGTAAGCTTGTTGAGGCAGCTACTTGGGAGTCCGAGTCAGACATGCAGAATAGATATCCCCATTTGTTCGCTAGTTCAGGTAATCTTCTATGTCCGTTCGAGGACAAACGTTTGTTTTAGAGGTGGAGAATGTGATGACCTAAAAGGTCATCTTGCGTTTTAGAACCCAATCCGGTGTTCCGGGGCCTTCAAAACCTTATTTTATTCCTCCTTGATTTGCATGTGCAGTCCGGCCGCTTTTTCGGAACGCCTTTGTGGGGAAATTTGAGAAAACATAATAATTTTAGCCTCTAAAAGTTGATTTTAGTTGACTTTGGTCAATGTTTTGAGTAAACAGACCCGGACTCGGACCCGTGTTCCGACTGTACCGGTGGGTCCGTAATAAAATATGGGACTTGGGCATGTGACTGAAATTGAATTCCGAGGTCCCTAGCTCGAGAAATGAATTTTCGATGAAAATTGTAAGACTGAAATTGTAAGGATTTAAAGATGTTGATTAATGTTTAATCTCATTGATATCGGGCCGTAATTTGTTTCCGGAGCCCGATACAGGTTTGATATAATACTTAAGTCATGTCTGTGAAATTTGATAAAAATCGGAGTTGGTTTCATGTGATTCGGACCTTTGGTTGAGAACATAGAAGTTTTCAAACTTTCTTGAAAATTTCATGCAATTTGGTGCTAAATTCATAGTTCTAGGCGTTATTTTGGTGATTTGATCACACGAGCAAGTTTGTTTGATGTTTTTAGACTTGCGTGCACGTTTGGTTTGGAGCCCCGAGGGCTCGGGTGAGTTTCGGGTAGGCTACAGAGTGATTTGGAACATAGAAATTTTGCTGGTGTAGCTGAGCAAGTTGCAGAACTCTGATCTCGCATTTGCGAGATCAGGCATCGCAATTGCAAACGCAATAGGGTCCACATTTGTGACGCTTTCATTGCAATTGCGATTAGAAGGCTGGGCCAGTAGTTCTCGCATTTGCGAGGTTACCTTCGCAATTACAAAGGGAGACTGTGAAGGGTTAGGTTCACAAATACGAACATTCACTTGCATTTGTGAGGTTCAGTGGTCGCGAATGCAACACTTTCCTCGCATTTGCGAAGGCAACAGGATAGTGAAAGGCATCACAATTGCGATTGTTGCTTTGCGAAGCTCAGGTCGCAATGGCGACATCTGCAACTGAGTAAAAGGGACTTAGACGGGATTTTTCATTCCTTCTTCAAATTTTCAAAACCTAAACATCAAGGGGCGATTTTCCAAAGATCAATTCTTACCCAAATCATAGGTAAGTGATTCTTAAATCTTTTCTTTCAATCTTTCACTTCTTTTAACAAGATTTCAACCTAGAATCTAAGCTTTTTATGGTGGAATTGGGGTTTTTGGGTAGAAAACTAGGTATTTCGAAATTTGGGGATTTACACCTCAAATTGAGGTCAGATTCCAAAGCCAATTGTATATCCGGGCTCGGGGGTGAATGGATAATCGAGTTTTGGTCCGAATTTTGGGTTTGGACCAAGCGGGCCCGTGTGTTGACTTTTGTTGACTTTTTCAAATATGAACTAAATTGAACCGTAGCTATTGGGGATGATGCCTAAGTCTTATTTTGAATCATTTGGTTGGAAATATGCTAGATATTGTGGACTCGGAGTCTAAATCGAAAGGCAAAGCTGTGATTGAACGTTAAGTGATATTTGGAGCGAGATAAATGTCGTGTCTAACTTTGGCTTGAGGGAATAGGTATTATGTGATTATTTTCAACGTGTTTGGTAGTCAAATATGATGTATAGGTGAGGTGACGAGCACCTATGCGTTGTTGTCGGGTCATAGCATGCGAGTGAAATTTCATTCTTGTGATTTTGTAGTCCTAAATCCTATTATCCATTCTTAGCGTTGTTATTGAAATGTTGGGAGACTTATACTCGGTTTCACCGAGGTTTGATAATTTGTGAATATAGGTTCAGAGTTGAGATTTAAATTGTGATGTCAAACATTGATGAAATACTAGTTTCTTGGTGATACTTCTCTCTATCCGTTCTTATTGATTATGTAATTTGTGAGGAGGAGTTTAAAGCACGAAGGGTGATGCCGTGCATGTATTGTTTATATCGTGAGGAAGAGTGTAAAGCACAAAGGGTGATGTCGTGCCAGGATATGTGAGTGTTAATGCACGAAGGGTGATGCTGTGCCATGATTTATGAGTGATAAAGTACGAAGGGTGATGCCGTGTATATTATGAGAGGTTTAATGCACGAAGGGTGATGCCAGTTTTCCTTTACTGTCTTAATTGCTTAACTTGTTTCGAAATTATTGTTTAGTTTGTGTCTTTTAATTGTTTCTCACTCCTTATATTGTGTTCCCCCATTGCATGTCCCCTTCCCATTATTTCTGCTTTATTTCTTTATTTACCGTTGTTGCCATTAACATGATTATACTGTTCAGGTTTTATGTGGTGTATCGTCCTAGCCTCGTCACTACTTCGCCGAGGTTAGGCTCGACACTTACCAGTACATGGGGTCGGTTGTACTGATGCTGCACTCTGCACTTTCTGTGCAGATCTAGGTATCGGCCCGAGCTGATTCAGAGATCGTAGCTGACTTCTACGCAGGAGACACGAGTTAGATCTGCCGACGTCTGCAGATTCCTGGAGTCCCCTCCTATATGTTCATTTACTGTTCCTTTAGTTCATAAACAGTTGTACATTTTTCTTTTAGCCAAACACTTATAGTAAATTCTTAGTAGTCCGTGAGTTGTGACTCCAGATCATGGGTGGTTAGACATATCAGTATTATTCTAAAATTTTGCTCCTTATTTTAATATCATGTGTTTAATTGTAGTGAATCTCTGTAGTTTTAATTGTTTTTATGTTGTAAATTTTCAATGTTGGCTTGCCTAGAAAGTGCAGCGTTAGGCGCCACTACGGTCCTGACGGTGGAAATTCGGGTCGTGACAAGTATATAAGGATAAGGCTACATTGAAAGAGATGTTGGAGCATTACGAAATCGATGAAAGGTTTCTATTCCGGGTTGATAGGTCTAATGCTATTAGGTTTGAGTGTTCTTAATTACATCTTGTTGAACATCATTTTATATTCAAATGTATGGTTATGTATTTTGAATTTTTTGTATAATGTATTCATGGCAGATTCTTTATATGTATTTAGATGTATTTAGATATATTTGGATGTATTTACATGACTTTCACGGTTGTACTTATGAATGTATTATATATTTCAAATACATATATTCATCTGTATTTTACTGATAAATAGTTATTACAGCGACTTTCACTGTTTTAGATGTATTTAGATGTATATATATGATTACACTCGTATTCACATGTATATGTGTATGTGTATGTATATATATATATATATCAATGTATTCACATGTATACGAGTGTATTCTTTAATCATTTATACTGATGTTATATATTACGTTAATTTATTTGCAGCTATACATTATTATGTATGTCAGAGGATTGTGAACGGAGATTTAAGGCTTCTAGCATTAACAAATCACAAATGTTCAAAGTGAGAGAGTTCAATGATAAGCATACATATCCGTTGAAGGATAAGGTGTATGAGCAACGTCAAGCAAGTAGTAGTCTTATCGGTGGTATGATTAGGTCCAAGCTTACTAATCTTTGTATGCCTTTATAAAGGGGTTCGATCATTGTAGATCCATTGTGGTTGTGGATGGAAGCCACCTAAAATCGGCATACACGGGGACATTCATCTCGGCCAGCACGTTGGATGGTGCAGGTGAGTATGGGAATTATAATAAAATTTGTTAATTTTACTACCTAACAAATATTGAAATACATTTTTTAATATGTATGCAATTGTATTTACAGGTCCTATAATGCCACTAGCATATGGTGTTGTTGATTCAGAGAATGATGCTGCTTGACCGTGGTTCTTTGAGCAATTCAAGGAAGCATATGGTGAGAAGGAAAACATGTGCATCATTTCATATAGGAATGATAGCATCATCAAATCTGTATCGAGAGTGTATCTAACGGTACCAAATTTTACTTGTATATGGCATCCGTGGAACAACATATTAAGAAATTCAAAAAGAGTCCTTCAAAGTTGAGAGAGATATACTTCTCGATGGCAAAAGCATACACACATGCTGAATTTGATAGTCTTATGGAGAACGTTGAGAAGGTAGATATTAGGGTGAAAGAATACTTGGAATTAGCTGGATACAAAAAGTGGTCTAGGTTGTATGCACATGTTAACAGGGGATGGACCATGATGTCAAATACTGCTGAGTCAATCAATGTCGCACTTGTGTCAGCAAGAGAATTGCCAATATACAACTTCCTCGAAGAAGTTAGGAAGATGTTTGGATGTTGGAATTTCCGCAATCGGAAATAAACTTCACACACGTACACAATGCTTGGAAGAAAATACCAGGAGATGCTTACTTTGAATGAGGCAATGTCTATACGTATGACTGTAAGTTTTTTTTTAAAAGTCATTGTATCATGTATTTAGCCCTGGTACAACGTGTATTTATTTCTGATATAATTTATACTATTCACATACGACATGCTCATTGTATTATAGCACTTGTGCATGTTTTCTGTTTATGAAATGTTTAAAAAACTGATCATTATATCTATACATTACTTGTTTATACATTTGCATTTCATTGGTTGAATTCAATGGTTTTGTTTCTAATCAGATGCATTACCTAAGTGGATAGTCTATATGTTACTGTATATCACTGTATTTATCAGTTAAAATGTCATCATCTTTAATATTCTGCCAGCCAAAATATAGACTGTATTCCACTGTATTCAATATATTTCATTGTATATTATTGTATGTCTTTATATTTTATATTTACATATATGTTTGTACTTCATCGTATTTTATACATATATATTTGTTTGTATTCAATATATATGATGATTCTGAAATCTTAAAAAAAGTTACTCCTGTATATTTAAATTTTTTTATTGTATATATCTATACTGTATTTAATACGTTTATTCTTTGAGATATATATGACTTTTTAAAAATATTCAAAACTTATAGGTCTATGTTTAAATGTAGGTTGTACCATCGACTGAATACTTGCATATGGTGAACGATGAAGGAAGGCATTATACCGTTTTCCGCTTAGAGAGAAAGGGCAGTTGTGGGCGGTTCCAGGTTGACAAATTACCATGCCCACACGCTTGGGATGTCTTGAAGAGCAAGTTTCTAATGCCAGAAGATTATTGCTCGGACTATTACAAACCAAAGTCTGTTGTAATGACATACGAGGTGCCCGTGTATCCGCTGCCTGACCGAAATGAATAGAATATACCAGCACATATATCAGAAAAAGTTGTCTTACCACCCAAATGGAAAAGACCTCCTGGAAGGCCAAAGAAGAAGCGTGATAAGTCGTTAAGTGAATTGTTGCAGAAGAAAAACCAACATTCGTGTAGCATATGTGGGCAGGGAGGACATAATAAGCGTACTTGTAGAAATGCTCCACGTAGGAATTAGTTCATGTTCTGATTTGTTTTACTGCAATAATGATGTGTCATAGATTCCAACGACATTTTGAAATAATATTGATTTGTTGGTTTTTTGGATTATTGCGTGATGAATACAAAATGAATTTATATCTTGAAAAAATATGAATACACACAGGTGCAGTTATATCTGAATACATAATTACAACCTGCTGAATACATATGAATATAAAATGCATTACACATAAAATACAATACACATACAATACATATCAATACAAAATGCAGTACACATACACTATAATCTCTTGAATATATATCAGTACATGATGCATATATAATCTGATGAATACATATGAATACATATATACATGTGAATACAATCTGCTAAATATATTTGAATACATGTGAATACAAAATGCAGAGCACGTACTGTAAAATCTCTAGAATATATCTGAATACATAATATAATCTCCCTGAATATATTTGAATATAAAATGCAGTACACATACAGTACATATGAATACACCCTGCATATGTATTAATCTGTATGCATATGAACAAATATATACATATGAATATGATCTGCTGAATATATATATATAAAACCTACTGAATACATATGAATACATATATACATATGAATACAATCTGCTAGAGGATTATTTTTGGTAAACTGATGAATGCATACTGTATATATACTTTGAATACATATGAGTACATACTGCAAATATTATGTTAAGTATATACACAACTGCTAAATACATATAAATACAACCTGCTGCACATAACATTGAAACAACATGATTATAAACTGCTGAATAAACACTGTGAATACAGTGCATATAGTGAATACATGAGTTTTTCTTAACAGAACACCATCTTTACCAAAACAATATTAAAAAAAACTATGTTCACATAAAACTATATTCCAAAACTATATACGCCGAAAACTATTCTAAAATCATCTTCATAGAAGTATCTGAATTTGTCATTCGTCTAACAATCTTTGCGGGTGCTTCATTGTCCTTGGTTAAATCTAGTATCTTTTCTACCACATCAGCATCCTCCGATTTCAATTCTAACCTAGGTGGTTCTTCAATAGATGGCTCGGCCGGCGGGTTCTCTCTTTCCTCAACATATAGTGAATCAAACTCGAGAACCTGTTTCCATACCTATTTTTCCTCAAGTGCTAACACCCAATCTGCTAGTTCTTCACCGTTCGTATCATCCAGCTTCATGAAACATTCATCTAAAGGGTCCCCAACAGTCAGGAAAGCATTATCTTTTTCTGGGATCACATTCATAGCATCAATAAGAGAGCAGTTGGTGAACGCACTAGGTCGCTTCATAGACTTCTGCACGTTGAAAGTGATTTCTTCATCGTTGAGCCTCATCTTAAGTTCACCAG